>PVJX010008220.1:0-66760 GCA_004027295.1 Dolichotis patagonum | reverse complement strand
TACTAGCCCACAGAACCTATTTAAGTAAATGCAAAAGAATTGAAATTATCCCATGCATGTTATCAGATCATAGTGCCATGAAATTAGAAATTAATGACAAAAGCAACTGTAAAACCTCACAAACACATGGAAACTGAGTAATACATTCTTGAGCAATCAGTGGGTTACAGACTAAATTAAAGAAGAAGTTAAACATTATGTACAAGCAAATGAAAATACAAACACAACTTATCAGAATTTGTGGGATGCAAAGAAAGCAGTCCTCAGAGGAAAATTTATTGCACTGAGTTCCCACATCAGGAAGACAGAATGAACACAGGTAAACAACCTGATGCTACAACTCAAACATCCAGAAAAAGAAGAGCAAGCCAAGCCCAAAGCCAAAAGAAGGGAGGAAATTATCAGGAATAGAGCAGAAATTAATGCAATAGAGACTAAGAAAACAGGACAAAGGATAAATGAATCAAAGAATCAATGGTTCTTTGAAAGAATAAATAAAATTGATCAGCCCCTAGCCAACCTTATTAAAAAAAGGAAAGAGAAAACTCAGATTCGTGCCATAAGGAATGAAAAAGGTGAAATTACCACAGACTCTGTGGAAATAGAGAAGATCATCAACACCTATTTTGAAAACCTCTACTCTCATAGGTTCGATAACAATGAAGAAATAGACAGATTCCTAGATATATTTGAACTACCAAAGCTGGATCAGGAAGATGTAAAACTGCTGAATAACCCAATTTCTATTAATGAAATTGAAAATGTAATTAAGACCTTGCCAACAAAGAAGAGCCCAGGCGCAGACAGATTCACTGCAGAATTCTACAAAAAATACAAAGGAGACTTAATGGAGACACTCCTCAAACCCTTCAATGAAATTGAAAGGGAAGCAACTCTTCCTAAGTCATTCCTGGAAGCAATTACTCTAGTACCAAAATCTGAGAAAGACCCAACTAAAAAAGAGAACTATTGGCCAATCTCCCTAATGAACATAGATGCAAAAATTCTAAATAAAATATTAGCAAACAGGATGCAGCAAATCATCAAGAAAATTATTCACCCCAACCAAGTGGGATTCATCCCAGGAATGCAGGGATGTTTTAATATATGTAAATCAATAAATGTAATCCACCATATCAATAGAGCCAATGCAAGAACCACATGATCATCTCTATAGATGCAGGAAAAGCTTTTGACAAGGTCCAACACTCATTCATTATAAGAACCTTACAGAGAACTGGAATAGATTTTCTTTACCTCAATATGATAAAGGCCATCTATGACAAACCTACAGCCAGCATCATACTAAATGGCCAAAAACTGAAAGCCTTTACCTTAAAATTAGGTGCAAGACAGGGTGTCCCCTGTCACCGCTCCTATACAACATTGTACTGGAAATACTAGCCGGAGCAATTAGACAAGAGAGAGAAATAAAAGGAGTAAGGATAGGAAAAGAGGAAGTTAAATTATCATTATTTGCAGATGACATGATACTTTACATAGAATATCCCCAAATGTCCATTGAAAAACTCCTAGATATAATAAATAAATTCAGCTATGTAGCTGGATACAAAGTCAATACTCAAAAATCAATAGCATTCCTATATACTAACAACAAAAATACGAAAGAGAGGTAAGAGAAGCCACACCCTTCACACTAGCATCCAAAAAAATGAAATACTTAGGAATTAATCTCACAAAAGAAATAAAAGAGCTCTACAAGGAAAATTATAATACCATGAAAAAGGAAATCAAAGAAGACCTCAGAAAATGGAAAGACTTCCCCTGTTCATGGATAGGAAGAACAAACATTGTGAAAATGGTTATTCTCCCAAAATTACTATACAGATTCAATGCAATGCCAATCAAAATACCACTAACATACCTCATAGATCTAGAGAAATAACTCCTAAAGTTCATCTGAAACCAGAAGAGACCTAGAATAGCAAAGGCAATTCAAACAGCAAAGGCAAGGCAGGAGGCATCACAATCCCTGATTTGAAATTATACTACAAAGCTACAGTAATAAAATCAACATGGTAGTGGAATAAAAACACACCTGAGGATCAATGGAATAGATTGGAAGGTACAACCACAACCACAAACTCACTCAACCACCTTATCTTTGATAAAGGGGCCAAACATGCTCGCTGCAAGAATGACAGTCTCTTCAACAAATGGTGCTGGAAAAATTGGCTGTCCATATGCAGAAGACTAAAACTACACCCATGCCTATCACCATGTACTAAACTAAAATCTAAATGGATCAAAAATCTAAATCTTAAAACAGAAACACTAAATCTTTTGGAAGACAAAGTAGGTAAAAACCTCGAAGCTATAGGGGTAGGTAGAGAATTCATGAACAAGAATCAAACTGCACGAGAAATACTTCCCAGAATCAATAACTGGGACCATATCTTAATAAAGCATTTCTGCATGTTGAAAGAGATTTCCAGCAGAGTGAAAAGAAAACCCATGAATTGGAAAAAAATCTTAATGGATTGTCCCTCAGACAAAGGACTTCTTTCTAGAACTTAAAAAGAATTTAAAAAAAACTCAGACCCTCGTAATTCAAAGACCCAATCCAAAAATGGGCATCTGTAATGAATACACATTTCTCAGATGAACAAATATTAATGGCAAATAAATATATGAAAAAATATTCATCATTATTAGTCATTAGAGAAATTCAAATTAAAACCACACTGAGATTCCATCTCACCACAGAAAGAATGGCCAGAATAGGAAAAACTACCAACAACAAGTGCTGGAGAGGCTGTGGGGAAAAAGGAACTCTTCTGCACTGTTGGTGAGAGTGTAGACTGGTGCAACCACTGTGGAGGTCTGTCTGGATATTCCTCAAAAAGCTGGTTTTGGAGGTCCCATTTGACCCAGCTATCCCACTTCTAGGCATATTCCCAGAAGATCTGAAAACATCATACCACAGTGATATATGTGCAACAAAGTTTATAGCAGCACAATTTGTAATACGCAGATCTTGGAAACAACCTAAGTGCCCATCAACTGAGGAATGGATAAAAATGTTGTGGCATTTTTATACAATGGAGTACTACTCAGCTATAAAGAATGATCACATCGAGATATTTATAAATAAATGGATACAACTTGAGATCATACTCATAAGTCAAATAAACCAAACTGACATGTGTTAATACTGTATAGTCTCCCTAGTATGAGAGTTGATAAGAGTATATAAGATTTTATGGTAAGCCTGAGTCCCCATCTCATAGCTTTGAAGCCTTTCAATATTTTCATTCATTAGTTGGTATGGTTTTATTCTGTTTTGTTTGACTATATCATGCATGATGGTATGAACAGCTGTTTTGAGGAAAACAAAACATTATGACAGCTATTGTTGATTTAATATCATCCTTCTTAGAAGTCCTACCATGCTTCTATTCTTCTCCTATCATTGGTTCTATCTGACACATTGTGTCTTATTGGAATTTGAATATGTGTGATAGTATAAACAAAATGTTTTATTGAAAATGATATATTATAGTACCCATTGATCATTCTCTGTTATTTGGTTCAGAATGCCCTGTAATTCTTTCACTCTTTGAATGGTTTTATACTATTTTGTTATGTTTGATATTATTGTATTTGAAACTATGCTCAACTATAGCAGAGAAAGAGATACTGTGATAGCTACTGCTAATGTCTGGTTGCTTTAATGTAAAGTGCTGTGTTGCCTATGTTGTCCTGTTCTGATCTGCTCTGTTCTGTCCTCTTTTGTTTTATTCTCTTTAAAATAAAATTAAAAAAAAAACATATGTTTTCATATGGTATGATCTCATGTGTTATTTATCATATCGTCTGACTCTAAGGACTAGAGCAACAAAATAAAAGAATGTACACTAAAAAAAAGAACTATTTTTCTTAGCTCTTTTCCATAAGTATTAGAGATACTACCTGACAAAGATAAACTCATAATCAATCAGAGAAACACGTGTTATTTTTCAGTTTAGTAATTTCCACCAACAGAAAATCATGGACATGGCATGCTCTACTCTGAGACTTGTGGTCTTTTGGCCTTATTATGTTTTTGTTACGATGAATCTGTCAAATTGAAAAATTTCTGCTCTTCTTGATACAGTGAACTAGCCAGAGGATTATGAGAATCAATCTTTTATAGAACCCCAACTTTTTAATCATCCTTGATTGGTGAAGTATACACAACTGACTCACTATCTCTCCAAACTACTGCATTCCCTTGAAATGTACGCACTGAAACTAGGAAAGAACTTTTATATCATCTGTGGTAAAGCTTTGGACCATTTGAAGAAGCAGAAACCCATGGCTATGTTTCTAAAATTAATGTTAAAAACCCCACTCTA
The DNA here is from genome assembly GCA_004027295.1 of Dolichotis patagonum. Lineage (NCBI taxonomy): Eukaryota > Metazoa > Chordata > Mammalia > Rodentia > Caviidae > Dolichotis > Dolichotis patagonum. The sequence continues at coordinate 62,402 of PVJX010008220.1, read as the reverse complement.
AGGGAATAAAATTGATGTCAGAGAAAAATTCTACTGATTTACACTGATCTTTAAAACACTGAGATGAATTAGAGAAGTTTCACATAACGTAGGATTTTTTTGTTTTACAGAAAGTATAGAGATGGCAAAGTGAACCATCAAAAATCTTTTGAACATACTGGCGTAGAGATGCTAGCATTACTCAAAGGTTATTAAGGTCCAAGTAAATCAGAGTTTTCCACAGATAATTAATTTCAATCTAAGAAAGACACAAAATCCTTCTATTTGTGTGTATTCATTTATGTGATTTCAAAGTTTAAGAAAAAAAGAGAGAAACTAAATTGGAGAAAGGGAAAAACTCAGTATCATCTTGGGAGATATTACCATGTACATTTCAGAAAGAATTCTGTAAGGATATATAGACTTGAAACAGGGAATCAACCAATTTCCTCTGACTTGCATTGTAGAATTAGAGAAGCTGAACTCATTTACCTTCTTTTAAAGTAAGTAACAAATTTTATTTAAATCAAGTACATACTGAAGCAACACTCACTTTCTAAGTAGATGCCTGTAATCGTAACATAAAAAGTGATGCAACCACTTTTTGAAAGACCTAGAGATCTTAATTCTCTTGCATGAAGGTATACACTTCACATTTTGATGTGTCAAAAAGCTTTTTCTTTCTTAATTTTTAAGGCAAAACTTTGAAAAATTAGCCAATCTAATACAGTGTATAGTTTGCTTTATTGAAAATATAAGCCATAAATTTAAAGCAGTGGTCCTTCTTCTAATCTAATTTGCTATTAATAAAATCATGCCAGTCTTTCCACTAATGATGTTTTCTTTATCACTAACCTGACTTAGCAAGCCAGTGAAACAATTGACATGTTTGGTATCCTCTTGGGAAATATTGCCACCTATGGAATTGTCAGAAATGGATGTACAAATATTTTACAGTATGCTTCCAATTGGAGGTAACAAATTGGCTTAACTTCTGGGATTACTTAAAATTTACATTAATTTTAAGTTCTTGAAAATGTTTTGTTAAACCATCAAGTTTGTACTGTTCATTTTGTGATTTGGGGCATGTGGTGTTTTTTTTTTTTTTTCAACTCTGTTATTTGGTAGGATATTTCTAAAAACACAGATCATCTCATTTAGAATACAAAAGCTATACAAACTTCCTGCTGAGGTGTTTAATTTTACATGTACATGCCTTATTCAGAATACTAAATATTAGTGACTTCTTATGCATAAGAACACATTATGCAATAAGCACAACACACCGAACATAGTAAAAGCTACAAAAGAAAGTGACAAGACGTTTAAAAGCCAAATACATTCACTTTGATAAAAAAAGATAATACCAGGAACTCCACATCTTGAGATATTTTTCTCAGAAGGAGAGGAGGACATTACTTTAAAAAGTGGGTAAAGATTCAAGCCTAAGGTTAGATGATTTCCTCTGTGCTTGAGTTTACTTTCTAGCCAAAATACTGGTGTCACCTTGAATTGAGCAAGGACTGTCTTCTTAATTGGCATGCAATATCTGCTATTGTCTTTTGCTACCTTTCTGGACCTTTATTTGCTACTTCCAGGACCTTCATTTGCCTTGAACACTAAGAAACTAAAATTACAACTCCCGAGAGTAGAGACAACATAAACTGCCTTGCAGGCTCCAGCTCCCTTTCTAACTCTCACACAGTTACTCAGTTTATTCATTTTAAGGTAAAGTGATAATTAATTAAAATACAACGTATCATAATTCAGTTCACCTTTAAACACAAGGTAAATTCACAGCAGGAAAAATAGTGATGAGGAAGAGTATTTTTGCATTGTTGTAGGGGAACCAGTGGTAGTACTTTTGGTTGCAGGAATAGTGCAAGAAAATTGGCTCAGATGAGGAAAAGTGAAAGAAATCACAAGCACAATTAAAAAGTGATACATGTAATGGGAAAAATTAGGCTACTATACCCACTGGATACTGGTTATGGTTTTTATATATCTTGAATTGTATTTATACTTATGCATATCATAGTGCTTTGTGAATGAAAGTGTTTGTGATATTTCATGTTTCATTTTCTTTTCCTCCATGAAGTTTACATTTCCTCACCATATAGTGACTTCATGAGTTCCAATGCTTACAAGTAAATGAATCAATCGTTTACTACAAGCTCATTTTTCCACGACCCCATAGGAATGCAGCATTATGTTCACTGTGCTCAAATGACAAAATAAAATGCATTTTAAATAAGACAGTGTGTAAAGTTTTGGAAATGCGCCATGTTATTTCAAAACTATAATGATATCATCAGTGTGGAAGAATTTCCACGTGTCCACCATTTGTGCAGAAAGCTCCTAGCTGAAGACAGAGCTCACTATTTATAATGGATTCATTCAGGGTATATTTTAAATGTTTCCTTGTTTAATAGAGCCAGTGTGTTCTCAGACAATTATATTGTACTTAGAATAAAAAAACTAGGCATAAATTTCTCTAGAGCTTATATCCACATACATCTATATGAATTTATTTCAATATTTTCAAAATTATAATATTCTGATAACTAGAAATATCTTAATGAGTTTATAAAGTAAACAATTTTTTAAAAGAGAATGAAGGGAACGATAAAACACTACAACAAACACGTATGGAGCTTTGTTTTATTTTATTTTATTTATTTTGTGAGTATGTGTGTGTGTGTGTGTGAGTGTGTGTTCTAGAGCCCATATTTTATAAAATTAGACTTTGATCTATACTGTTACACATTTTAAAATTAGTGGTGTTAAAATCTACTCAAGAATAAGATATATAAGTTAGTGTTATTAGTTTGTATCCAGTTAGTCGGGCATTATCATTCATTACTTTTTAAAATACTTTGCTGTTAAGTGGCACAGTGACTGATCATACAGAATACAGTGCTATGCTTTGGTACATGTACACATTGTTTAAAAATCATGTGAGCATATTGAACATGTTCTTGACCTTGTATATTTTTCAATTCTTTATTATAAGAATATTTAAAATCCTCTCTTTTATCCACCTTGAAACATTACATATGATATTATCAATCATAGTCACACTACTAAGCAATAGAAAAATAATGTATTAGTCAAGGAAAGTAAGCATAAAGTTAAACTGGAGGGTTCAAATCTGATACCTTTCCTATTAAAAATAAATCTCTCATTTTCATTGCCTCATCCTATGAAATAATGGCACATCTATACAGTTACATAAGTATATGTGCATATTATGTTGACTAACCCATATGACATACAAAAGTACATTGAAATGTCTAAAATGTACAAATTTGGTTACATTCTAAGGTTAAATACAATGTGAAGTCGCCTATGATCTATGATTTTTGTCTGGTATACTTACAAAGCAAAGAAAACAAGAAGGAAGTTATTCACAAGAACTCATTTCTAGCATCATGTCTTACTTTCTTCATCACTGGGACAAAAATATTACACACTTTAGCTTGGAGGACAGGCTCATCTTGGCTTCTGATGCAGTTGATACGAGGCTGTTTTCAAGGCAGACTATCATGGCAGAGGGGCATGACAAAGGCAGGGCTGCTTACTCCAGGGAAGCCAGGAAACAGCCAAGGAAGGAGTTGGAACATGAGCTACTCTTCAAGGTTACTCTCGCAGTGACCTGTCACTTCTGAGTGAATGACACCTCTTAAGAGAAAAATACTTTTAACACCTCTACAATCCAATCACCTTCCAAAAGACCTATATATGATCACATGAGGCTTTGTGAGTGAACATCCAGGTATAATCCATAGCATTCTGTGCTGGGTCCTCAAAGTGATCATAAGAATTTCTGTATGCAAAATGTATGTGGTTTATCCCTAAGAGTTACCAAAATCATAATAGATCTACCATTGCTGAAAAGTTCAAGTCTAGTCTCCTTAGATTTAAGGCAAATGAGCAGTGATCCACTGAAAAAATCAAAAAGGATGATAAGTACACACATAAAGGCACATGGTAAATATTTCAATTCCAAAAAGGAAGAGCAGTGGGAGAGAAAGTAACCAAATAAAAGTAACATAGAAATAAATCAGCACACTTTAAATCCTGTATCTCCATGAGGGTCATATGAGGAAAATTGTGGTGATGTGAATTCCAAATGCCTTGGAAGGCTCCGTTCTTAAGCCATTTGCTAGTAGTTGTAATAATCATGATTTCTCTCTCGGTTTGGATCTGCTAATTCCTTGAAACTTTCAGCAAATGTTCCACATTCCTAACTTTCTCAGCTTCCTGATGTCTCCACGACACTTGTGGTTTCACTCTTACACCTTCCCATACTGTCTCCTCACATACAAACAGCCTGGCTTCCCTCTTTTGAAATCTGGGCAAGAGCCTTCCTTACACCAAAATGCTAGCATTTTGCAAAATGATAAAATCAGCACCGTGTGGATGACACCAAGGTTTCCCACCACCTTGAGTATTAGCCAGGCCCTTTTGCATCACGGCCACAGAGGTCTCTGCATGCCTGGATGGGTAAGCAGTATGAAGCAAACTGCAAGGAACCAATTTCTTAAGTGGCCCTGCTCCAACATGGTTTCCCAAACTGTTTTCTCAAATGAAAGGTTTACACCCTTGAACCCTGGAGGGACCAAATAGAAGGGTCTTGATAATTCCTGGCATGCACTCAAACCGTGTTTTCTTTATGCTGACCCAAAGTACTTGGCTTTTTATAAAAACATAGCATAATTTTGCCATTAAGTGGCATAATCATGTGTGTGTTACTCTTAGAATGTTTCTACTGCTGAATTATTCATTTTAATTTTATTTTTATTACTTTAAACATGAGTGATTAACACGAAGAAATATAAAAAATAGAGTATTATATTTTTAATATTTATTTAGTCTAATAAAAAAGTATCAAAATTTTCAATATCAACTAGATTTTGGTGTACAGAACCTACAAAACAACAGAAATAAATTCTTATATGAACTACAATGAAAATATAAATAGCACTCTATAAAACTAATAAACTTTACTTCAGTTATCAGACCTCAGATGTTCTGCACACATGATGACTGCATGCACGCATTTCACTTACACTGACAGAACATTTGTTTAGCTTTTCTTTTCTATGTGACAAGCCATTCTTGTCACCTTACTTCTCTTCCTGTTTTGTCAAGAACTTACTACAATTTTGTACAACATGCCTTTAGAAGAAAATAAAATATCAATAAATAAAATATCAAATGTTTAATGAATTTCAAAATGGATGTCAACATTTTCACATCATCTGTTTACTTGCTTTCAAAATCTAAGATACAATATCTGAAATAAAAACCTAGGAAATAGCAATAGAACTCTACAAGAAAAATAAGCTTAGCATTCCTGTCTTCCAAACTTTTACCATGATTTTTCTCCAAGCTTGGCTTATAGCATTGTATGGCTCTTCTAACTACCATCTTGAAATGTTTTCAAACTCCTCCCACAAACCAGTTCAAGATGTCTCTAAAGCACATGGCAATGACCCCACTCCTGGTACTAAAACATTTCATCCTCACTTTCCTCACCAGGGGACAAAATACTTGACTACATTCCAGTTCATAATTGAACTCACAGTCAGATGGCTCCAACACAAGAAAGCATAGCAATTGGGGATGAAGGACAAGTTGTTTACCTCAAGGGATTCAGGAAGGAGAGGGTGAGGGGAGGAATTGGAAAGGCAGATACACTGTTCTGTATCATACCTTTAATGACTTACTACATCCAACCAGAAGCCACCTTGTAGGAACAAGTAAACTAAAATAACCCAATAATCCAATCGTCTTTTAATAGCCTCTCCTAAAATTTATGAGGCTTTAGGAAGATATCTACATATAAATCACAACATAGTAATGTTTTAAAGTGAATTTTACTTAATTGAAAACTTGACCTATATGTGTTTATTTTCACTTTTTGGTACCAGGGATCGAACTCACTACCTCACACTTGCTAGGCAGGTGCTTACACTGCTGTGGTAAACTCCCAGTCCATACATGTATTTAATAATAGCTTTTTAAACAATGATAATTTGAATTCAACTAATTCATTGACTTAACAACCATTTATTAAATACTGTTCAGAGGATGAACACTTATGGTATAACAACTGCACAAGTGTCTTTCTTAATTAAAGGCTTTCATGCTAGTAAAGGAAGCGTGAAATTGTGAACATAAGTATAAGAATAACATGAACACAAAAGTATACCTAAAGAGAAAATAGAAAAATGTGCCTCTGCTATTTCTTCAACAGAGATTTCAAAGAAACTCATGGAAAGAATACTAAATAAAGAAGTGAGAGTATAGAAAAATACTAATTGAGGTAAAGGTATACAAACCAATTTTATATTTTTGGAGTACACAGTATTTCACCATAGCTCAATTTTAGAGTTACTGAATGTAGCATTATGAGATAATTATGGGAAAGGTATTTCATCCAGATCTATGAAAGCCTTTATCAACATATTAAAATCTCCATGTTACTGCACTTTTAAGCATAATTTGTAAGATGGAATACCTTGACATCTCTCCTATAAGATTATTAATATAACAGATGATTGTTCTGTAAAAGGTCTTCTACAATCTCTGCAATGTTAAAACCACTCAAATATATCAGAATTATATCTTTCATATTGTACAGATATCACAAATGTTATCTTCCTTGAATTTCAAAGAATTAATATCATCTCTGCTTTCCTAAGTAGATTTCCATATTATGAGCTTTGTTTTTGACATTCATATTCTATTCTCAGGTCCTTTCACTAAGTTAGTTATGAGTCACTTATAGATGATACTTACATGTGCATATTTGGCCCAGTGTCTCTGTGCATGTGCACACGTAATAGCACCATTCACTTATTGCACAAAAGAGTCTGTAAAGTTTTTCAGAGAACGTGCATAGTATATAATACTGCACAAGTAGAATCTCTACTAATGCATTAGGAACATTTTATTTTCACAAATATATATTTTACTACTTGATGTCATTATATGATATTTTTAGATTTAACTGTAATAGACACAGAAATGAATACTGTTTCACAGTGTTGGTTATCTTTCACTTTTAAGAGTCAGTGGACTCTTAATGATTTCCTTACTCCTGACAAAGAAAAACAAAGGTGAACCAAGGGAAACGAAAGTAAAATATTTTCAATTCAGAAAACATTATGCATTCAAGTATCTCATCTATTTTCCATCAATGCATAGTGATGAATTCAAGTCACAGGAAACAGGTACCTACTCTGAGGGAACCGTGGTGGGTTGTCATTGACATCGGTCAAGGTAATGTTGACGGTTGTGGATCCTGAAAGGCCTCCAACTTGTCCAGCCATGTCTTTGGCTTGAATGACCACTGAATAGTGTTCTCTGGCTTCTCTGTCCATATTGTGTAAAGCTGTTCTAATAACTCCTGTAATACATATTTTAAAAACTTGTTAGATTTTTACATTTGACATAAAGCAACTTAATTTGTTTTCCTGTTTTAAGAAACATATCTTGAAAAAGCACATGTGAGACAAAGCCATGCTTCAGAGAAAAACAGTACCTCAATAATGCATGAAGATTTACATGGAGACATTTACTTGGAACCGCATATGCCAAGCGTTTCTGTGATGGTGCATTACTTACGTGCTCACCTGTCCACATCACTGTGTTGGTGGCCCTTTGAGGCCAGCCCTCTTTTCAGGCTTATTCTTCTTGTTGGTGCACTGAATACCTCACCACTCATTCTCTGCAGAAGAGTCTTAAGATGGCCATTCTGATTTGAGCAGAGGCTAATTTTCCCCTTCTCAGAGCTATCCACATAGCTCCCTCATAGTGTTGTCAAAGTTTATGATGGACAATGTTAGAGGGTGGTGGATACTTGAACATACTTTCAGCAGGAAAACTTTTAACATATCAAGACAAAAATGTGCATTTTTGTCTGAAAAAGTAACAAAAACTAGATCCATGTGTATAAGTGAAATAAAATGATAAGATTCATTTAGAAATCACAGGTAAAGATAAGATTACATATTTCATAATTCAAATGGGGACATTTAATGCATTTTTCATCATGGATATTTGGATTGAATGAGGAGATGAAAATATTAGATATCCATTTGTGGTTATGAATATGAAAGCAACCTTTCTCATACATCAGGTATTTTTGTAAGTAGACTTAAATATAAATAACAAAACCAGATTTCTCACAGGACTTAATCCAGAACCTATTAACTGTCATAAAATTCTTTAAGTCTGTGATGCAGATAAAAAATTATACGTATGTGTGTCTGTGTGTCTATATTTTTATTGTAAATATGTTAACTCCTTCAAATATTGATCATTTAATATCTTCCATTTTAATTCTATTGAATATAATTTGGATCACATAGGCCTGACACACCCTTAAGTTCAACTGAACTCATGTTTAATTACTTACTACTGTTACTCACAATAAATTCTCAGTTACAGCTCTAATAAATTTAACCAAAGCCCATCTCCAAGTTTGGCTAACTATAAAATTTATCAGATAGTTTTACAAACTATATTGACATAAGAAATGAAATGGAGTTATATATTCAATGCAAAAATAAAAACTTTAAATGCAGAAAGTATTAACTAATAACTTGTTTTCAATAGAGGACAAGCAAGTATTTTTTTGCTTTAAAAACACACTGGAAATGATTGAATGTGTAATGCCTTTAGTGGAGAACCTCAGGTGTCAAGAAAAATGTTTCATGCTTTTCAACAGTTGTTAAAATACAACCAAAAGAGTTCAGGAAAACTTTCCCGAAGCTAAGTAGGAAAGAAAATTATTATCAACATAAATTATAATAATATGATAATAAATGATTCATCTAATTCATGCATATGAAATAGCCTCAAGCATCCTTATTAAAAGGAACAGTGTTTCATCACATATGATAATTACACAAGTAGGAATGAAATTGAGGCAGGAATGAAGTCGCAAAAAGCATTTATGAAAATAATTCATAATGATATGTGTATTATTGTACTGGAAAAGAATAAAGATGCCTTTTTAAAGAATAACACATTACGAATAGGACTTTCCTCTGCTGTGGAGGACTATGAGAATTTATCTAGGATAATCTTTTCGAATAAAAATATTAAAATCATGTTGTACAATACATTAAAATCTAAAGATAAAATCAACCATTATAAAGTTAAATGTAAGTAAGCGTTCACATAAAATTTGAGTTTGCTAGCATCAGAGATAGAACCTCAGGGATACATCTATTTTATATGGATTTCAATAATTTCTTTGATATGTCATAAATTTACTTTTTTATACCACAATGACTACTTGAGCAAAATGGAAGTTTCTGAGCTGCATTTTCTCATGAAAGGAAATGATCATATCCAGAACCAACATACACTTCTGAGAAATAATTTCTCAAGGCCCTTGTGCACTTCCTCCTAGAGTATTGCCCTGGCGAATGGCATATTTGTTACACCTGATAAACCTGCATTGACGCATTATTATCACTTAAAGCACAGATGTGCATTAAGGCTCCCTGTGGGGGTCTGGCATTTATTGAGATTTGACACATGTACAATAACACACAGCCATATTATTACCATGGAGACTTGCTCCACTGCTATAATAATCCCTTCTCGCCTACATATTCATTCTTTCTTTCTGCAGTCCATGAACACTAATCTTTATATTTTCTGCATCCAGGAAGTTACACAATTGCAGTATGCAATTCCATACTCATTTAAGCTTCCTTCATGTGTTTCTGTAGCTTGGTAGCTCACATTTTCAGTGACAACATTCCATTACTTGGATGGTCTATCACTTCTATGTCCCTTCACATACTAAAGGATGTATTAGTTACGTTTATGGGTTGGTAATTATAACTAAAATTGTTGCTGATTTTGATGAATAAGTTTTGGGATGCACATATATTTCCTAATTATTTGGATAATATCTGTTATTGACAGTCATCTGGTATGAGTACTTTTGTTAGACACTGTCAATGTCTCTTCAATACTACACTCCATAAACAATGAACATCTTGTTGCCCCGCACCCTAGCCCTCCTGTGACGTTGCCAATATTCCTCATTTGGGCCATTTTAAAAAGTTTTCAGTGGTATTTAATGTTTATTATAATTTGCAAATCCTCAGTGGCATCTGATGTGGAACATCTTTTTATATGCTGGTTGACCATCTGCAGATTTGTTCTTTTCTTTTTCCCTGTAGTAGTACAGAGCTACTCCAGAGTTGTCACACTGACTTCTGCAGTACTTTTGCATGTTTTATTTTGAGACGGGGTCATGCTAAGCTGTTAAATTGCCCAGGCTAAGCTCCAACTTGCAATCATTCTGTACAATTTCACAGAGTGCGAGGATTGTAAGAGTGTGTGATCACACGCAGTACACTCATATTCTTTAGTGAAGATTCTGTTCAAGTATTTTGCTTATTTTTATTTCTTCTTAATAAGGCTGCCCATTGTTTGACTTTTAACATTGGGATTATTTTTGTAAGTATTAGAGTTATCCAGAGAAACAACAAATTAGATAGATTAGATAGACAGATAGATGATAGGTAGATAGTAGATAAATAAATAGATAGTTTTATTAGGACAAAGGTTCTAATATTGTTATAGAGACGAGCCACCTGCAAAATGAAGACTGAGGAATATTAGTGCGATTGATTTATTTTTAAGGTCTAAGGATCAGGAAAGTTGATGGTGGAAATTCTAGTCTGAGAATGGAATATCAATGCTCCATGTAAAGCAATCAGATAGAATGGCAAATTCTCCTTTCCTCTACGTATAACTCGATTCATTCCTTTTTTAAAATTCATAGTGCATTGATTTTATTTACAGATCAAAAGCCACGTAAAGAACCTGTAGACCAAGTGCTGTCCAAGACAGAAGCTTGAGACTGAAATCAGCCCTCAGCCATCCTACTGCCCAGAGTCAATCCAATGCTGCCTCCATACTATGGGCTAGCACAGGTGGTGGCATTTCTAGGGACCTGGGGTTGCTCAGACATCTGACCACCCATTCATAGACAAGAGCTGGATCCAACCCTTCTGGGGAATTCCTTTAATTCCCCATGGTCAGATGAGTGGTGCTTCGGTGATGACAACAGCTGTAGAAGTACGGCTTTGTCTTCTGGTTCGGGTCCACACCCTTGTCCCCTGTCATCACCAGGAAAGCAGCCACAATGACGTAATCACCTGCCACTTTCTGGAAGAGCCGCTCCGCACTCTGGCCCCTCTTACTGGGTGTTCCAAAGAGCCCTGCTTTGATATTGTCTGTGTAGTCCTAGACATCATGGAAAATCCACAAGTCGATGCCACTGATCTTCCTCCAGCAGGTCACTCTTGGAGCCACACAAGCAGATTTGACAGCCTCCCTCTAGGTCTTGCAGCTCCTTTACCCAGAACTTTGCTCTTGCAAAGCTGCTGTCTGTGAGTTCACACCAGACGATGGTGGCTTTGACACCTTTTTGGAAGATTCTACTCACGACCTCATAGTTCTCACAACCTGCTGTGTCCCAAATACCTAAAGTCACTGTCTGGTCTCCTATGGACATCATTTTATCCACAAAAGCAGCCCCAGCGGTATTCTGGTAGCGCCTCACCAGGAAGCAGTCGTACAGGTATTGTTCTACCAGTCACGTCCTGCCCACATTCCCATACCCAGCATTAACCCTTGACACCCATGCGCAGCCTGCTCATCATCCCTGCATGGCTTCACTTGCCCAGGCAGCACCCAAGCCTCAGGCCCCGAGCCCTAGCTCCTAGCACCTCATCAGCACCTCTGTCTGCCTCCATATCCCCCCCAATAGCCCAAGAGCTGGGGCAGCCTGGAAGCATGAAGTCAGTACCCTGCAGGGCTTCACAGGCTGCTGTGGACCTGGACGCCTGCTTGTCACTCAGACGCCCTCCCGCTCCTTTGTTTGCCTGCCTGGTTTTCCCTTAACTGTTCTGAATGATGCTCAGGTACATTAGGGAGGGACATTTTCTCCAGGGCTACACTGTTTCAAATACTAATGTTATCTGGAAACACCATTATAGAAATATTCAGAAATCACAGTAAATGGACAATCCATGACGCCTTCAAATGGACAGAGAAAACTGATTGTTACAGGTTACCTTACTTTTGCAATTGGTTTTATTTGTTTGTTTGACAAGGTCTTTCAGAAAGATTTTAAAACTCTTTTAATACAATCCGTTAAACAATTCTGACTTTGCTCTCCTTCTGGGCTAGCTCTTCTGAGTCTTTTGTCTGTCCCTACAACACTTAGTGTTTCATCAGTATTCACAAAATAACTTTTCATGGGTATAGCTTTGAATCTATAGATCAAGCTGAGCTGAATTAACATTTTGATAATTTTGAGCATTTCTCGCCATGAACATGTACTATATCTCTATCTATTTCTTTTGTTACTTTCATCAGCTTTGCAGTTTTCTTTAAATATAACTTGTATATACTTTGTTGGGTTTAAAACTGGGTGTTCCTTGCAAATACATATTGTTATATATTTATATTTTATACACCAAGTGTAATGTGTGATGCATCGGGTAGTGACCTTTATATCTGAACCTTGTATCATGCAACCTTGTTATAATAATATATTGGTTCTGGGCAATTTATTTTGTTCATTCTTTCAGTTTGGTTCATTTTTTATAAGGTGAGCATTTTATTTGAGGAAAAAGACACTTTCATACATGCACATATATACAATTTTCACAGCTCTGATTCCTGAATTTGTATGAAATGATAACATAGTGCAAGAAAAGAATGCTATTGGCTGCTTGGTTAATGGTTCCTGACATGTATTCATATATCCACATATCCGGGAACTGCAGCATAAGTGACTATTGTTTCAAAATAATAATAGGCCACATAACGTGGCCTTTACATTAACATATTTTATGATTTTGTGGATCGAGTTCGATGCCTCATGTATTTTAGATACACTTTATACCCTCAGATAACTCTCCAGTACCTCACTTAGTACACTATCAACTTAAACAGCATCAGTGACTGCATCGTTCATTTATTTTAAAATAAACAAATGTATTTCCAATACATGCTCTGTTGAAAGTCTGTCCAGCTGTGAATGTTTGTCTGATGTGCTTCACTGGTAATGTTTACTTCAAACATTTTAGCAGGAATTTCGGTTCCTAGTCTCCTGTGTTAGTGAGTTGAATCCCCAGGATGTGATCCCCCGTGTATAACTTTTCTTACTACGTTCCTGACACAGGATTAAAGATACCTCACTGTCTGTAAATTACCTTCTGACTGTTTCTCCTAATCACCCGGATACGTTTGGCTTTGTAACTGGGAGCTATGCCCTGCTGAATACAAGTTCATAATACTGAAAATTCATCTGTGATTGTAAACACCACTAGCTGAGCATCATTTCGTTGGTCTGCACCATGATTACGGCCCTTGCCTAATGATATACATTCAGCAGTGGATTTGCCACAATGTTACATTGCATTTACCCACCAAACAAAAAGCTAATATGAAGACATTGTGCAAATTTTATTCATTAATATCACAGAAGTGTACAAAATAAAATGCCTAATAAACTAGAAAAAATGCACACATACATTCAAATCTCTTCAAAAACCTCTATGGTACATACATACATTTCTAAAAGGAATGGGTGTGTTTCTTTTCATGCCTCTACTACAAGTTAGTCTTTTGCCCAATTGCTTTTTTTTCTTCCTTTGCTATGTTGCTATCTATAACATTATAGGAAATATGTTAGATGACAATTATTTCTCTGAAAGCACACTGGGACCAATTAACAGTAAATCATTATTAGAATTGATACATTTATTATGGGATACAAAATCAACTTAAAAATCAGTGCCCAAAGGGAAAGAAACTGCTCAAAGGGAAAGAACAACGGGGATGAGGGAAAAGAGAAAAGAAGGAAAGGAAAAAGAATAAAACAAATACATACACAAAGAGAGAGACACACACACACACGATAGCTAAGATAATTACATTTCTAATTCTATTAGTTCAAGGAAAGGAAGAATTAGTGCTCATATTGTGTAATCAATTCTGCGTGCCTGTATCTGGCAATCTGAGCAACTCTTTTGAAGACAACAATATGCAATATAACAACCATTGCTAAATTTTTATCATCTTGTCTTCAAATCTTATATTGCTACTGTTTGGGGTTTGCTTTTGTTGTGGTAGCATGTTTCTTTTGTTTGGTTTTCATTTTTTCTATGTTTATCTCTCCTTAAAATAAAAAAAAAACCTCAATGCCCTTACTATATATCAATAACAAATTGTATGAAGTAAATTTTAAGAAAGAAAACTCATTTAAAATGTCTACAAAATTAGATGTATATATCTTCTAATGTATGTCTTAAATATATCATAGATATCAGATCTTTTAAATAAATTGTGCTGAGGAAAAAAGATAACCACCCAGAGAAGAATAACATTATGCCCATATACCTCCCAAGTATAAATTGTACCAGAGTTGTATAATTTCTACAATGAATTCTAAAAAGAAATTGGTACAACACATTGTAGAGGATCTCCACAAATCTAAAGAAATCTTGTATTCCTGAATTGAACAAAATGACTTTGTTAAAATGTCCATGTTACTCAAAGCAAGTTACAAAATTAATGAAACTGGTAGCAATATAACATGACATTGTTTGCAGAAATAGGAGCATTTCTACAATATTTATACCTGCAAACACATGGAAACACACACAAAGTAAGAAAATTGTCTTGAGGAAATAGAAAAAATAGGACACATTTCAAAATCTGACTTCAAACTATACTAAAAGCTGTATAAATATAACAATGGCATAAAAATGCATGCACAAAACAATGAAGTATATCTAAAGTCAATTGATATTCAGCAGATCTCCTAGGAATATGTTGAGAAAGGACAAAATAGAAAAAGTATAGTCTTTAATATAAATGGTGCTGACATGACAGGTTATCCACACAGAGAAAGGTGACATCACCCCCACATATCCCACCAGCATAAAAAAAATCAACTATAATTTAGGAGTTAAGGAATATTTCTGCTCTAGAACTCTATACCATTTATAATGTTGAGTTTGAGCCACAGAACAGAGAAAAAAGAAAATAAGAGAGTAAAATACCAAAACAAAACAGATTAAAAGCTTAAATATGAAAATATTTGAAGAAAATATAGAGAAAAAATTAACAGATTAGGATAAGGACAGAATTTTTTTTGACAAGACTTAGAAAACACATGAAATAAAAATAATGGTCAAGTAGAATTATATTAAACTAGAAAGCTTATGCAAAGCTAAGAACACAGTCAACAGAGTCCACAGACAAATGAAAAAATGTCATATATTAATTCCAAAGTAAGTGTCTGGCAAGAGGTTAATACACACAATATATAATAAACTGAAATAATATCAGTGGCAAAATAAATTATGCAATGAAAACAGAATCTGTAAGTTTGAACAGACAATTCTTAAGAGAATATAAAAACACCCAGCAGATATATGGGAAAATCATGTGATCATTATTCAACAAAGAAATACAAATCAAAACCACAATGAGGTAACATCTACAGTAGTAAAAAATGCTATTATTGAAAGACTAAAGGTAATGACTGCTAGCAAGTGTTCAGACCAAATATAATCCTTGCACACTGTTGGTGGGAATGTAAATTAGTAAAGTCATTATAGACAAGATCAGGGAAGTTTCAAACAAATTTAAAAAATATATAGAACAACCATAGGATCCAACAACTTACAACTGCTTAAGTGCCAATGTAAATAAGATTATTATGTCAAGGAAATATCTCCACTTCCTTGCTTACTGTTGCTCTATTCAAAACTGAAGTGTGTTCCAGATAATGAATGGATAATAAGGCTGATAAATGCACAAAATGGAAGACAATTCAGAAATTTACAAATGAAATCAAATCATTTCTGAAAAGGATAGCACTGTGGATCATCATAGTAAGTGAAATACGCCAAATACAAATATGCAAGTTCCACATGATCTCAGTCATATATGGAATCTGAGGAATCAGATCTCATACAAGTGGAGAGGGGTATGATGGTTTTTGGAGGCTTGCCACCATGAGGAGGAGGAGGGGGGATGGCGTGAGGCTGATCAACAGGTACTGATTTAGAATTAGACAGGAGCAAAGTGCTGTGCTATGCTCTGGCATAGTGGGTGACTACTGACACCAATAACATGCTGGCATTTCAAAAAGTTACAACACTTCTAAATGTTTTTGGCTTAAAGAAATGACAAATATTTGAGGAGACAGATACATTTAACCTGAAGATGCACTATATCTACAATTGTTACAAAGTTATGTTTTTATATAATGGTAAAAATGTAAATGGAACAATAAGATACAAATTGAAGAAATAACATGTCAAGCAAAATAAGAAATATTATTTTTAGACCTAGTGGGTTACATTTCAGGTCAGTAAGTCACAGGCCTATGTATAGGGGACAGTTTCTCCAGTGATTCTCACACATGGACATATTTGAGAGAGCCATTTGGAATTGGCAGTAAATGACTACTGGCCTTAAGGTAATCATATTTTATGACAGGATCTTTTTAGTTCAAATATTGAGGCTTAGCTATGTTTAAAGGTTGCATTAACTATTCTCTAAATGATGACACTGTACATAATAATTCTCTACAACTGTCCAATTTTAGCAATTTAGGAAATTGGAAGGTTCTTTATAAAGCTATTCAATCATCACTGAAGTGAATTTTAACTCATGTACTATAAATTTTCCCTACAGATTTTATTAAGTTGCTGTGAATGTCATAAGTTCCTCTCAGAATTTAAAGTAAAAGTATTTAGTCACGTATCTGTATCAGCAACAAAATTTCACCAATCTAGTTTTTCATTCATCATTATCAATTCAAGGTGGGCTGAATGTGATTCTGTGCTCTATGAAATGTGAGATGCAAAGATTTTTCAAGATCCCACCTATGATATTAGATGTTTTAGTATTTTCAGAAAGAGAAATAGATACATAAACCTGTAATACTGATATTATGGAAGATCTATTTTATTCAACTGCTAACAAGTCCAAATGATCAAAATGGAAGAGTATGATAAAAATATACATTCTTTGTTGGAGTATGCTGAGTTGGAAGGCTTTGCAAATGTGATTGAAGAACACAGCTGTCTGTGGAAAGAAGGCTCAGTGTGGAAAGCTGTGTGCCTAGAATGTGCATGGGGTAACATTCAGCACGAGATGTTAATGGAATCAGGGCAGACATTAAGCACTTAGTGATTAAAACACTATCTAAACATGTTAATGCTTTATTTGTTAATCTATTTAAAATATTTCTGCTGTTGATGAGTGGAAAGACAAGACTGACTGCATTTCACAGTATTTCAGTCCTTGTTATTGGCACACGTGAGCAGTTGAATGGTTATTTCCGTAGACATATTTAGCACATTTGAATGCCTGAGACACGAGTAGGCCATGGGTTAAACTTCAGCTCTCTGTTTATATTTTTGTTATATCATGTATTTTACTTATAAGGAAATATGTAAGACACTCGGTGACACATTGACATGGTAGGTGAAAAAACATATTTTGCTACAAGCTATGGCTCATAGAATTAACAGTCATAAATTTCTGGAGGGAGACGTTTTTATGCTTTAGTAGGAAGATAGGATATTTCCTCTTCTACACTTTTTCATCTCCCTGTAAAATTGCTGTTGACACATTTTATTGCTGCCTAGGAGAAAAGGAAGAATTCACACATTTTGTTTGTGGACTGTGATGAAACACTCCCTTTGGGTATACATCTCACAAGTATTTTACATATATTTCATGTGATGAAAAATTCGAGGTTTAACTAACTATCTCCAAATCACATAAGACAATGAAGTGAAAATCTGAAATCTAATTCAGGACTTTTTGACACTGTAATCTTGGTGTCACAGTGGCTTCAGCTCAAATAATTCAACCCTTAAACCCGGTGGAGTCTGCAGGAGAATCTTGGCCTGTTTTGAAGAGAGATATGAGCAGAGACATAGACAAAAAGAACAAATGGTAGGAGAAAACAGTATGAACAGGAGGAAGAAAAGGTGGAGGAGGGTTGCCGATATAGCTCAATAGCACAGCAACTACCTGGCAAGTGCCAGGTCGTGAGTTTGATTCCTGGGATAGATAGATAGACAAACAGACAGAAAGATAGTGGAGAATGTTGAAGAAAGAGTGAGAGGAAGTCAGAGAGTGAAGAACTTAATTATAACAATTGGTATTTTGTTCTATGGATTTGGTGACATAAACATATTAAGAAAAATAAAAACATAGTTTTATTGATATATCAATAAAGACGTTTGTGAATTAGAATATTTTATTCCCATTTTATGTTGTTGATTTTATTTGTTACTTGTGTTTCAAAATTTAAATGTGATCTACTGCCATAAACTCAATGCTCTTGGTTTTCATATATAATGATTATGCAAATAAGAACTCTGCCATTTTTTTAAGGCTAATACTTTTCTGGATCATCAAGCCTTTACCTTTACTGCTTCATTGGCCAAAAATATCCTGAGAAATACTGGATGGTGGAAAATAAACTCAACTAAAATACAGCCTTCAAAAGCTAGTAAGGTAGGAGTGGAATGAATGAAGAAGGCAGAATGAAGAATGAAGTAGGCAGAATTTAATACTAGAAACACTGAGTACTTCAGCATTTAATCCTTGTATAGGATTATGAATAATTTTTTATCTTAATCAGTGTGTTAAATCTTTACATGAACTATGCCTATTACGTCTCCCATGTTTTGAAAGAGGGATGCAAAATCTAAAAATCTGACCCAAGGATAGATAGGAATGGAAGAAGCAAAATTCAGGCTATGCAATTAGGATTCAGACTCTGTGGTCATTATTTTTATCTCTAAACTACTCATTCTTTGTGAGTTAATTATGGAAAACAATATATATCACTTAGGTTTATAAATTGCATGTGTAGAATAGTGCTGGAGTATGTATTAGACTCTATAAATTATGGTTTTGACTTTCTATTTGCTAAATTCTGGATTAGGTGCTACTAAGAAATACCGCATTTTAAAAAAATGTATAACATTGCACTTTTGTTGATATGAAACTCAGTGGATATGTTTAGCAGTTCTTCAGTTTATCTAAACAAAAAATCCAATTATTTGTGTTATATACACAGAAATAGGATTTCTGTATTGTACTGTAGTTTTAGTTTTTAAATAAACACCATAGTATTTTTCCATTTCTCCTGTACTGTTTGAATTCCCATTAGTAAAGTACCTGTATTCAAATTTCTCCCCATTTCATTAATTCTTATCATTTCTTTTTGTGGCCACAAATACAGGTATATTGCTGTCATTTCATTTCTTGATGTTTAGTGATAACTAGCATTATTTTGCAAATATTTATTGGTCACACACAAAAGAATGTAATCCAAATCTCATATGCATCTGCACTCTCCTGTTTCTTGCAGTGTTTTTCATAGTAGAGTAATGAAGACCCTAAATATTCATTGGCCAATTAATGCACCAACGTGGTATATACATACCAGGGAATGTTATTCAGTCTTAAAAAAAAGGGAAGTCTTGCCATGCATAACAAAAGAAAATGGCATGCTTAGTGACATTTGTTAATCCAAGAATGACACGTATTGTGTATTTCCACTTGACGTGTGACATCTAACACTGTCAAACTTCTAGAAGCAAAAAAGTAGAACCGTGGCTGCCAGGAGCAAAAGTGGGTAGTGATTTCCTGTTCCGTGGGTATAAATGTTCAAACATAAACGTGAACGCTTTAATGCTTTTTTTTTTAAAAAAAAGCTATTTCCACAGACAGGACTCTTTCTATTGAAAATGCTTCATTGTTCACAGATGTATTGAAAGTTCCTATAAGTTTGTGTGATCTACATCTGTGGTTATTGGGAATATTCCTTTTACCATTCTGACTTGATTTTAACATGCTATCAATTATCTGTTATATATAGAACTTACACAAAATATGTTTCCATATATGCAGACACATTTATGTTGTTAGATGTTGACTAACATGCTACTAATTGCTAGGGATGGTAAGGTTAGAAAGAGTTGACAGAAAGCATTGCATGAGAGAAGTGTCATGTACGAAAAAGCCCATTGGTGGCTGCCTTGGGGCTGAAGGAGAAATGAGAATGGATCATGTGGAGCAAAAGGGAACAGCACCAACAGGAGATGTGGTCAGAATGGTGGCATGCAGCCACACTGCTGAAGGGTATGTAAGGTTCACAAATGTTTTGGGTTTTGCCACAGGGAGATGGGAAATCACTGGTAAATCTGAGAAAAAGAGACAAAATTTCATGTTTTAACACGATTGATCTTCTCATTGTGCTAGGAGCAGACAGTGAAACAATGATGGAATCAAGGAAATAGGCCCAGAGGGAATTACTTACAGTTAGCTAAAATCGAAGTGAGGGGCTGTGGTCAGATACTAACTATGCCTGGAAGGTAAGGATAGCACTGGAATCATGTGGTATGGAAGAAAAACAGGAGTCTAAGATGATTGTGAGTATTTGAACCTGAGATAAACAGTGTAAAAACTGTCACTAGATGATTGGAGATCAAAAGGATCTCTCTCTCTCTCTCTGTCTCTCTGTCTCTCTGTCTGTCTCTCTCTGTGTCAGTTCTCTCTCTCTCTGTGTGTCTCTGTGTCTCTCTGTCTCTCTGTCTGTCTCTGTGTCAGTTCTAGGAAGTTCCATTTTGAACATATTCTGTCTCTTGTATCTTAGTGAATCAAAATATTAGAGGAGTTCAGACTACCACTATAAATGTGGTCAGCATAATGATCATATTTGACGCTTTAACCTCATATGATTAACAGAGAATGTTTGTAGAGAAAATGCTCAATTATTGAACATTTCCACATAGAGCTAAAAGACAAGGCAGACCAGAGAATACTGAGAAAGAATGAAAAGCTAGAAGATATCACATCCTGTAAACCAAGAAGTATTTCACTAGATAGAAACTGCTCCCATGTGTCAAATGCTGTTACTAAATCAAGTCTGATATGGTCTGAACAGTGTAAAAATGAATCGGAGTCAGAGACTGCATAATAGGAAATGCGGCATTCTAGCTTAAATTGAATAGTGAGTATGACTTGAAGAAAATGTTATATGACACATTTTGAAGTAAATTTGTAAGGATGAGATGACTGATTAGAGCAGAGTGTGAAGAGAAGATTGACTCTAATGGCACTCAGGTATTTGGTTTAAGGACTCAGGTCAATAGGAAATCCCTCCACAAAATAAGAATTGTAAGGCAAAGAAGAGTGAAGAGGTTATTAATTCATGTTCAGACTGATTTTCATGTGCTTACGAGATATGTGAGGAAAAGATCGATGGGTAGTTGAACTCATTGCACTCAGTGGACCGGTCTGGGCTGGTAGGTCAAGAATATAATGACAATTATAAAGAGACAGATGGAGTTGAACTGACTCTTGCCTACTGTAGTGCCGGAAATGTCAATTATTATAATTAATGGTCAAAATGATTACCAAATGAAACTTCATTCCTTGAAGTATGTGCTAAAAATCACCAGTTGTGGTAAAAATGTTAGCCTAAAAAAAAGGTTAGTGACACAAAGTCAATCTATAATCCTAGTCAATAGTAAGCAATAATATGCAGACAATTTTGATTGGCATTAATATTATCCTGTTTCTTTCCATGAATGTGTATTAGTTGGAAAAATTGGCCGAATTCTCTCTTGCATGGCTCAAAATATCCATTGTTCATCTAAATATCCGACACATGCAACTCAAATAAGTTCATTTTAGTTCATGGTATCAAAACGCTCTGTTCCTTTCCAACTGGGTCCAAGGAAGAAACAGCATGGCAAAAAGGCATTGTGAAGAAAATACCCTCGACTGTAGCAGTAAGAAAGTAAAAAGAAGAAAGGAAGATTTGAGGGCAAGAACTCAACCTTCCAGGTCACCCCCTCAATGACCTTTGTCTTCAACAAGGCCCTAACTCTTACCAGCACATTCATCTAGACAAATTAATTAACTTGTTAGCCTACTGAGGATAATGTGGCCTCAAGATCCAATCACCTTCCAAAACCTTCAACTTCTGAACATATGAGATCTTTGGGGAACATTTCATATCTAATCCAGCATTCATTCATATTAGCAAAGGATAACCCTGGTTTTCTCTGCAAGTCCACTGACAGGTTGACCATATAGAATCTCTTTAACTGAATTTGAAAGACCTTTGGCATATACAGGGTTCACTCACAGATACTTAAGAAAAGGTATACATCATGTTCCAAAAGTGCAGAAAAATATTTACACATGAATGTAAATTTAAATGGGGATTTTTAAGACATATTCCTCAGTAGTGATTTAAATTGCCCATGTATATCTCCTTTCTGCTACTTATTAGTCATCAATATGCCCCTTTCTTTGTCAATCTATATCTTATGAGATATTAATCAACTAGTATTTCAAATAAAACCTTTCATAAAGTAGCTTTATATTCCAAAATTATCTCAAGTGGCACATGGGTTTCATAGAGCTCCACTGCTTTGGGCTTCTTTTTTGAGTATTTATGTTCATTTTCTTTTGTTTTTGCATTTGAAAGTCTTGAATTTTGTGAGATGGCCGAAGATTCCCTCTCTTTGGAGTCACTGCTTGCTAATTTTCACATCAAGATTTTCTTTTCAAGCTCACTATTCATTCAATATTTATTTTGTTTCTTGGTTGCAAAAGCTGACAGAAATAGCCAGAGGCATTTAAAGCAGCCTATAAATTAAGTAGAATAAATACTGCATTAATGAAAGTAATGTAATACAGGCCGAATACAAAGTTCTGATGCTAGGCACATATATAGGAATTATGTGCTTGGTGTTATTTATACTTTAGAGGATCAGGTGAGAAGCTATAAGAGATGATGAAAATAAAACTGAACTACAAATCAGCAGGGCATATAATGGTGAGGAAGACAAGTAAAATGAGGCACTGATTTAGTTGTTTACAGAGATATTTTTTCTATTCAAATAGACCCCAAAATCTTATCACTTTTATTGATTTAGCACCTTTCATTGTTTATTTCAATGTTGTTCAGTTCTACGATTCTAAAGAACCTATAAATGTCTTTCCAAGAATTGGAGCATCATTTATCAAAGTTACTACATGATCTCATTGGAAAAGAATTTGGCCACTTTCCTCTGCAGTACTTTCTTTTCAAAAATAAATCTAAAGGGAATTAATTAAAGAATGAAGAAAAAATGTATCAGTAAAGCATAAGCCTGAAATATTCCTCCATCTGGATAATTAAGATGTATCAAATGAGCAATTTTACATTTCCCCAGGTAAATTGACAGCAGCACCATAACATACGTGAAATTTAATTCTCTTTAATTTTATTTCTTTATTGTGTTATTTGAAATTTTAACCATATTATCAATTTATTACTTACATAACATTTTATTTGCTGAAGTTTTCAACTTAGAAATATATTTCTACTTCGTAGTTTTTTTTTCTGTTGTCCCTGACAAAGTCATAGGGTGACTCATTCCTCAAACTCTAAAGCTATTTTCAAGTTATTGATTGGATGAAACAGCTTTCCAAAGCATAATAAAGCATGCTTAGAGCCTTATGTTTGGTACTGAGCATTTGCCTTATCATGTGCAAACCCTGGCAGGCTCTTGGTTTCAATTTAGGCAACTTTGGAAGGTTGGAGGGTGCTACAAGTAATTAATAAAATTGAAGAAAATGTAATACACACATGTTGTATCTTTGAACTAGGAGGAAGTTAAAAGAACTACAATCCAGCAACTATGCTCAAAATAATTATAGGTGATATTATGCAGTGTTAATATCATTGGTATTTAAGGGGTGGTGAGTGTGTGTGTGTGTGTGTGTGTGCATGTGATGCTAGCAATGGAATGCCAAACCTTTTAGCACATTAGGTAACCACTCTGTCACTGAGCTATATCTCAAGACCTAACTTTAATAAGTCACTTAAAATCACATCTTAGTCTTCCTTAGGATTTTGAGGTATTTTTGTCTCTTCTACTGTTTTTTTTTTTTTTTTTCGGTACCGGTGATCAAACTCACAACCTTGCAAGGCAGGTACTTATGCCACTGAGCTAAATCCCCGACCTCTTCTACTTTGTAACTCCCCTTCTTGTCACAAATTACATACCCTATTCAATGAGATTTTCTGTATGTAACTATAAATTAATTTGTAGTCATACTGCGGCCTCATAGTAAAGTTAGGGTGTATGGAGGAACAATTAAAACTTACTTCTCTTATTTCATTGCAAAACATTTCCTCAACTATAGAATACAAACCAATATTATAGGTTTATTTGATTAATAAGAAACTACACTGGTAACTCATGGAAACATTTAAAAGAGTATATACTCAATAGTTTTATCTGCTTCGATAAATACAAGGGTTTCCTATTTCTTAATCATTCAGAAAAGATTATTTGCTTGAAGGGAAATATATATTGGAAACCATGGTTTTTGAGACATTTTCCCACCTCCCCTGATTTACCACCAGTAAATTTAGAAGATGAGCTATTTATGTAGATTGATGTGATACTGACTGTTTCTTTTTTTTAAATTTTAAATTTGTATTTGTGTTTGCTGCATCTTAACCTTTCATTGTAGAAATATTCATTTTTTTCAATTGTAACTATAATTGCATTTCTAAATTTATTTTTTATAGGTTACATGTAACTTTGATCATTGAAATGTGCAATTATTTCCCCTTATTTCTTTTCTTTATTTTAAAGAGGGTTAAATTAAACACAACAAAACAGAACAAAATAAAACACAAGAATGCAATGTAAGAGACATAAAATTTAAAGCAAGACAATCAGAGATCTTCACTATCTGTCATATTGACTCTTGTTTTCTTCCAAATAGTTGTCCATATCTTCACCTGTAGAGAATTCACATGAAAAACATACTATGGAACTGATTCAAACAGGATGAGGAGGGTGTTTCAGGTCTTCAAGACCAGATAATAGGGAAGACAAGATTGGCTGTCATAGTGTCTCTCATTCTCTTCAAAACAGCTGTCCATACCTTCATTTATGTTGAACTTAAACAAAATAAAACAGTCTAAAATCACTCAGAACAAAGAATGATAGTATTGCTGGATTTCACATCATGACTCTACGGAATCAGCACTGGGTACTGTAGTATCTCTTTTTCTTCAAAGTACTTGTTCATTTCATCATGTGTTATATAATTGGTTCTCATCAACTGTTTATAAGCTCTACACATGCATGAATCTCTATGTGTATATCTATCCTTTCTGTGTTAGAGGGAAAAACAAAACAAAGCAAGGCAAAACAAAACAAATTCCTAGAAAAACCTGAAACGAAAAAGTCATATAAAACCGCAATATAAGGTGAACTACATTGGTTACCATGATGTCTCAGCAATATATAACAATATTAATAAAAACAAAACATTGGAGACATGATAAGACTTCAAAAGCAGGTAATAATCAAACCAGAGTGGGTATCCTAGTGAATATTGTCATCTTCTGTATAGTTGCCTATACTCTTAGACTTGATACTATCAATCATAACAGATTCGAATAAAATCAGCCAATACAAAACAGCAATCTAAAAAAAACAGATTCAAATAAGATCAGTCATAATAAAGCAGTGTAAGTTATATAGGGCTTCAGATTAAGTTAATAGGAAATTAAGGATTATTACCATAATATATCCTGCTATTTTTGGGATAGCTGACCGTGCCCTCAAATCTAGTGTAAGTAGACAAACTGGAACAGAATATAATCCATCTAAGCAGAGTGGTGAGAATAATGCAGATTTTAAACCTTGTTACCCAATTAACAATATCCCCTGCCTTCCTTTTTTAGACAGTTGCTCCCCTTTTACTTCCATAGGGTGCACTGCATATTTTGAGTCCCAATAACTCCCTCAGTTTTTAGATTGGGAGGAGCAACCTGCTATTTATCCTAACTGGTTCTGAACCTTCTGACTCCTGGGTTGGATCTCGACTTGTATTCCTTTACCTATAAAAGACTCAAGATTTTCCTTCATTATAGCTGAGTAGTTCTCTATTGCACGAAAGTATCCTGTCTTTTCAACCTATCTGCATGTGCTGGTCGAGTTGCCCCTATTTCTTTCTTGTTCCCTGTCACATAGAGCATTGTTTTCTCATATTAGACTTTCTGTCCATAACCCCTTTTTCAGGTTAATTATGTTTTCAATACAGAGCATCTCGATGGACCCTATCTCCTGATCTACTCTGCCTGTGCTTCTTTTTGTTAGTATATCAAGGCCACCTATGTTAGAGATTACAGCCAATCCTCTCTGCCTCATTTCTGCTATTCTGCTTTTCTGTTATTGGTTGTCTATTTTTCTCTTTCATTCCACTGTCTGCCCCATTCATTGAGGCCTCTCTGCCACTGTTCCTGAAATCCTCATATTCTTTTTCTCTTTCTCTAGAATGCCCTTCAGTAATTTTTGTAGGGTTGGATTGGTGGTCTCAAATTCTCCTAATTCCTCTTTGTCATGGAAGCATCTTGCTTCTCCATTAATCTCTAAAGAGAGTTTTGCAGGACACATCAATCTGGGCTGGAGGTTATTTTCTTTCAGGGCTTGAATTACTTTGCTCCAAGCTCTTCTTGATTTGATGGCCTGTGTTGAAAAGTCTGCCGTTATTTGATGGGTTTTCCTTTATAGGTGATCTGGTTTTTTTCTCTGATGGCTTTTAATATTCTGTTCTTTATTGAATTTCTGGGATCTTGATTATTATGTGTCTGGGTGCAGCTCTGTTTGGGTTGTAGGTGGCTGGAGTTCTGTATGCTTCATACATCTGCATATCATTTCCTTTTTCTATGCTTGTGAAGTTTTCCTTAATAATTTCTGTGAGTAGCCTTTGCAGTTCCTTTGTTTTGACTCTTGCTTCTTCATTCACATGTTTTATTCTTAGGTTATAGATCCTCTTATCATCTTCTAGCCTTTGCGTTGTTACTGCTTGTTTCCTTGTTATTTTAAAGAGATCTTTCTTTTCATGATCACACATTGCAAACCTGTCTTCACGTTTTGATGGTTTATCCTTACTTTCTTTCAAGCAGTTTTGCCAGCTTTCAATGGAGTTTTTAGTTTCCTGGTAATCTTTTTGAATCTGCTTCATGTATTATAGGTTTTCTTTATATTCTTCATTGAACGTTTCTCTCCTTCTTTGTGTTCCTCCATTCTTCTGTCTGTGTCTTACTGAGAGGTGCTTAGCATTTCTTTTATTAATCTACTTATATCTTGCTTAACTTGAATTAGTATTACAGTTTTGAGCTTGTCTATGAGGTCTCAAAGATATCTCTTTATGTCCGCTGATGCTGTGTTTGATATTGGATATTTGCTGCCCTCACTCTCTTTTGTATTTACCTCTCCTGGATCAATATTATCAGGGTTGTGGGCTTGGGTATTTTTCTTATTTCTTTCTCTTGTCATGTTTTTGGTTCCTTCCATACAAGTGTATGGTGTAGTTCCCATCCCCTTTCCTTGTTGGTTATGGTTCTTCTGGAGCATGCAGGCTAGGGGTTTCTGCCCTCTTCAGTTTGCTCTTGGTCACTGAGGTGCAGGCAGGAGCAGCGTATGTTAGTTTCTCCCCTCCGGGCCAGCCAACCTTCACAGGCTTTCCCTGTGTCAGTGTGTGCTGCATGTAGGGAGTAGTTTGGGATGACTTATTGGGTTCCAGACAGGGATGTGACCCAGGCCAAGCAGATCCCACCAATCTGCTCTTGGAGGGGAGCAACCAACTGAAGTCACTGCTGGGCTGTCCTGCCTGACTCCAACATGTCATCCAGTTGGTCAGGCCTTTCCCATGGGAGGATCCTATTCTCAGCACTCACCGTGGTTTAATGCCAGTCCTTCTCTGGCTCCATTCTCCCCTGGCCTCCCTGACCTCCGACTTCAGCGCAGCTGTGGCTCAAGTTCATACACCTCTAGGCAAGTCACACATGGACGGCTCAGCTCTAAGCACGGGGCCACTCAAGCCAGTCACATTGGCACAGGTTCCGGTACTCAGGCCGGTCTCAGGCTTCAATTCAGGTGGCTAGGGGAGAGCACCATGCTCACTGATCTTAGCTTCTCTAATAGTAGCCCCGGGATTATGTATTTGAGCAGCTCGTTTCCCTTCAGTTTCTTTCTGGGTTGAGAGAATCTGTCTCCCCCTGTCTAGATCTCTGCAGGATGTTCTATTCTGGTGTCTGAGCTGTCTCTCTCAGAGACGCTCCATATGCTGCTGCCTACCAGTCTGCCATCTTTTCCTTCTCCCCCTTCTTTCTTTTTGAGTTTCTACTTGGTGACTTTGTTATTTGTGTATGCCATGTTCCTTTTATTCTCTTGAACATTTTCTTACAATCCTATCCATGGCATCAAAACATTTTTATATAGTATCAAGAGTCTTATTCTTTTACCTCTGTGTCTGTGTATCTACACATAATTATAAATACTTCCTAGGTATCCAATGGTATGTTAAATGTGATCATTGTAGTTTTGTCATCCATATTCTTTCCTTTAGGCACTGGTCACTATGGAAAATCTAAAAGGATGGTGTTTTCTTTCTTTTTTCTTTCACATGGACACCATAGTGTCTTTAGTGACAATGTCAGACCCTTGCTAAGTCTGGTGTCCACATAATCCTCCACTGCAGCATTACTGAAGCATCTGTGTGTGCACCTCTAATTAGGTTTTGTCCCTGCATCACAGGTGGCTGCAGAGATTACTGTCGCACAGATGGGGGACACTAAGAAGACAATACTGTGTGGTGTCCTACACAGCAGTCATCGGATTTTATTTATCTGTACTGTGTTATTTGGCCTCCAGTGTGCTAACCTAGTTTCTTGTTGGATACAAAGACAATAAGAAAATTCCCATATGTTTTGGTCTATGTGATACTTTTCCTCTCTATAGTAGAGGTATTTTATACTTTTGTCAATTTTCACAATTTTATTCCTGCTATTGAAGACAATAATGAAGCGGAGATACCAGTGTAGTCTCTATCCACCAACAGATATTAACCATAGCCTGTTTATCTCAATTGCACTTTGGCTGTTGAAAGGATGAGATTCTAACAAATATTGAATCACCAAATAATTCAATAACTTCATTTAATGAAGTCATTAATTCAATGAATGTTAATTGCATTTTCCAGAATGAAGTGCTCAGAATACAAATAAGAACAGAAAACATTTCAAAAATGGATGAACTCGCAAGTTGGACACTGATTTTTTGGGTTTACATTGCATAATTAGTGTATTCCAAAGTGCCTTGTTTCAAACAATGTTAGTTTTTATTTTATTTAAACAGTGATGCCTGGTAGGTTAAGAGTAGAGGAAATGACCTCTCTTAATTAAAATTTAACTTTATTTTCTAATTTCTAAAGCTTATACTTCTTGATTGATGTGATTGATAAGAGCCTGGAGATGACTGGGGTGCCCCAGTCACTTATCTTTGCTTCAGAAATATTGATAGTAACTGCCAGTTACAAGCTCAAGACCAATATCTTCCTTGAGATAAACGTGCTGTACCCAGTAGGAGATTAATGAAAAAATTTCTACTTTTTGTAATATTTATTTATTTATTTGTAATATTTTTATAATTATTTTTATTATAACATTTATTTATTCTATAGAATAATTTATAATATGTGAAAGAAAATATTTCATACAACTTTATTTTGAACCATATTACTGTTTTAAATTATTTAATGTTATTTAATATATTATTATTTAATGGGGCAAGATGATGCTTTTTCTGTTTCCAGACACAAGACCATGTTAGCAACATTAAAAATAGTGTAACAATTGGAAACATGGCCTTTACAGACAGATGGACAAATCCATCATCTGTTCTCACTGACTCTGCCTTTTAATGAAATTTCTAGCCTCAAACTCAGGTTCTTCTTAAAAATGAACATGAATCAATAGTTCTCATTTTAATGCAAGGCTATTAAAATGACTAAGCAAAGTAGTATTGCAAAGCATTTACATAACTGCCTAAAAAGCACTGGTAATGTCATAAGATATAATTATTGCTGTTTTTTAAATTATCTCTTTCTGTGTACAAGTGACTATGTAATATAATCAAGGTTAGAGAGAAATACTCTCCCAAAGAACACTGATAAACACAGCTCTAGGGTTTGTAATAATTCAAACTCTACCAAATTTTGTAGCATAGAAAACGTAATTCTTTACTCAAAATTGTCTTTGAGATACAGGGAAGGATGTTCATACATTACAGTAGCTAAGATATGCTTAGTGTTTTACTACTGCCTAAGAAATTGATGTACCCTGTTACATACTTGAATTACTTAGCAGTTCAACATGCCAGAGCTGCCTAAGGAATTCTTTATATTTTACTTCTTGTAAGATTTTTTTTATGTGCATCAGAATTACTTCCAGTTATTTAATCATTAACTAAACTTTAAATAACATGAAACAAAATTTATGTATGTAAATATTTAAGGGAACTCTAAAAAGTTGTATTCTTGTGGTTTTATCCAGGAAAAGATATTATTGTGTATTTTTAGCAGAACTACTTCTCACAGATGAAAAATGAAATACTATTTCTTCATAAGTCTTTGATGGCAAATTCCTTCAAACCTTGGATGCTGCATTACATGTTTGGAAATATTTGTAACAATTCGAAGCTGTTGTTTATTATTAAGAGATTGAGGTATGTGATTGCACTGCACTTTGACAAAAAAAATAAGAAACCAAAATTTAAATTCTAATGCAGATTACGTGTATTTATCTATCTACTTTCCTTTCTACATACTCATGTCTAGCCACTTATTTACTTTTTAGAAAAATTGCATCAGAAACTTTAACAACATAAGTTCGAAAGGAGAGATCATATTACGTGCTTTGGTAGGAGAAAAACTGGATATTCTCGTTTATTTTTAGTCAAAATGTATATTTATTGTAGTTGACAGCAGCTGTGGAAAGTTTCTTGAAAAATGAAGTAGGATTTGCATTTAGTAAAGCACCAATGAAGTGTGAAATATTGCACATGAAGTCACTATTTGCTGAAACAGACGCATCAATCAATGATTTTCAATCACTACATTAAAAAGTTCTCTTTAGGTGTTTATATTGTCTGAATCAGCAAAAGCAGTAAACACTGCTTTTAATCTGCAGACTGACATGTATAGTGAGTCTAGTATTTATTTAATAAATATTAAGCCCTTTCCCATTAATATTAAAATTGACATAAAATTATATATTTACTATGTACAGTCCTATGGTTTAAAATACATAAACATCACAATATGAATATATATTAGTTCATATGAATCTAAATTAATTCATATGTATTAACTTTCATAGTTATCATGTTTTACTGGTTGAGTACCATGTATAAAACTTTTTTCAGCCAAAAAATGCAGAATGTAACTATGTTCAAATGCTCTGATGACTAAATTGTGTTACATTCCTTTTTACGTGATTTACCTTGAATGTGTAAAGAAATTTAAAATTTATATTTTCATTATTCATTTAAAATTAATTATTAATTTCCATGCACATTGTTATCAACTATATCAATGCACATCATCCATGAAAATAAATTATAAACTATTTTATTTCTATAAAGACCAAAAACTCTATGAAATTGGAGACGTACTAATTAGTTAATACAAAATGGTTTAGTAACCTGTGCAGTGCGTCTTGCATTGGCAGTAAGATTGCTTTTTTCTGTTTTGTTCAGTTATTCACAAGTTAATAGCAACCTGCTAGTGAGACAGTAAGAGTAAGAGAAAGCAAGCTGAAATACGATGGTGTGTATTCTTAATCATATCTCTAGTTCTATTGGCATTTTGTAAGCATAAGTTTACTTTTGTATCTTATTTACTAACATTGGTGTTACCTTTTCTAAGCATTATGACTCTTCTCTTTCAGGCAGAAATGATAAAATAAATACCATCTCCTCTCAAGCGAAACTGAGAGAAAAAGACTGAATCCAAGCCATCTGTGCCAGTTCTCTAATGAAGTTCTGCACCTCTGGGGAAAATTAGGGGAGAGCTTTTGAAAAGTCCAAATTGCAGGTAGATTTATTTCTGTTTTGTTTACTTGGATTTTTCTGTTTTGTCTTGTAAATTTACTGAACAGACAAAAGCTTTATATATGCACTTGTGCAGGTTGTTGTACGGTATGAATTCACTATAACAGGCTAGCTGGCTCTAACTAGCACCCATGTCTCTTCATCAGGAAGAGCAGGCACTGCTACATGAAATCCAACACATTAATATCATCCTCTCGGTGCCAACTTTGACCTTGCATTTAACAGCGTGTTTTATTTTGTTCTACACTACATATGGACTGGCTTTTCCAATTTACAAGTAACTTGGAAAATTACAAGGACCATGTCTTAACTAAAATCATTCAGGCTTTCGTAAACTCTCTTCACAAGGAGACCCAGTACTTCAAGTACTGGTGACCCTTAATTCCTCACGTCGTACCATTTCCATGGTGGAATCTGCTCACTTTTGTCTTCAGCAAAGATGAAGCTCATGTCTAACCTTTCCTCTCAGTAACTTTCCATCCACTGACTTATTCCCATCAATCCTACTCCTTGACTATAAATCCATTTTCCCTACTATATCCAAAGTTGAGTCTAATCTCTCTTCCTACCTGTAAAACCACATTGCAATGAATCCTAAATCTATTTTATGGCCCTGAATAAACTATCTTACTAGGCTCTAACATAGATCATGAATATTTTTCTTTAATATCACTTCTAAGAATCTATCTAGTTTTATGACATTTTCATTATTTATTGTCTAATGTCTTCATCTCTGACCACAAGAATTTAAGCCAAGTTGCTCCACATAGAGGTTTATTTTGTCTGTTAATATCTCACATAATTTCTGTAATTGCTTCACTTATAAGAAATTGTCAGTAAATATTTATTAAGGAAGGAAACTAAATTACAAAGGGATCATTAATGTATACAACAAGTTAATCTAAAGCATTATAGTTTCCCACAAAGATCCTAGTCCTTTGATAGTCAGAGAGTGATAACTGAGTATTACTTCCACTTGCTAATGCATTGGAAATACAGACGTCAGAGAACAGACAATACAGAATACCCACATTTCCTGAGTCTTTGACCTTAACTGCAGCCTAGCTAATGGGAACCACAACCTCTCTTGTTATTCAGCACATGTAAATCATTTTTAAGTTGTTTGTTTTATGGTAAGAAACTCCTTCCGATCTTCCTTCTCAAAATATTCCTTCAGGGGCTGGGGATTTAACTCAGTGGCATATGCTTGGTCGTGAGTTCCATCCCCGGTACCGATAAAAAAATAATCCTTCAAGGTGGAAGTTGTTAGATAACAAGTGCATAAGTCTTTACTAAATATTTCTCATGAAGCACAGAAGTTAAAGTAGTATTTTTCTAAGTCTGAGGTGTTGTCAGCAAAAGAGGAAAAAAAGAGCTTCCAGTTTTCTTCTCCTTATAAAAATAGCTATCCATTAATCAAATAATACTATTTCTGAGATGACTCTGGAGTCAAATTCAGAAGAAGGAATAACAAAAGCAAGCAAAATTCATATATTCTTTATCATATATATATATATATAAATATTATAAATTTATACTAAGAAAGAAAATATATATATATATATATGGAAGAATAGTTATCATTTTCTATGTGTCTTTCTCACCTATACTCTACAGCTCATGACCAGCACAGTGTAACATAACTTCAGATTTTCTGCACATGAGTTCCAGAGGAGGTAGAACAGTGTGACGACCAGTTTCCTAAGTCTTTCTGCAAAATATCCCAAGGGTGTGGTTCAGACTCATCATGTCCTGATATCTGGAGACTGACACAATGGAGAATTGTGGAGATGATTAGCAAGGAGAAGAAGAGATTATAGCAGAAATAAATCAATTAAACAGAAAAAAAGAAAAAAGCTAAGGTAAATAAAGTCAGAAATGAAAGAAAAGGCATTAATGATGAATGCTCTGAAATAAACATCATGGATAAGACATTATCAGGAGCAATTATAAGTCAACAGATTTTATGACCAAAGAGAAACACACACATTGCTGGAAACATAATCCTCAACAGCACTGAATCAAAGAAATAGAAAACCATAACAGACTCATAATGAATAAAGAGACTAAAAATAAACTATCTCCTGAAAAAGACAACTCAAAGTTAAAAGAATTCATATTTAAATACCACCAAACATTCAAAGATGAATTGGTATCAATCTGTATTAAAAGTATCTGCCCAATTAGAAGATAAATCATTTCAAAACTAATTCTCTGAGGATTGTAAGACTCTGATAAAGAACAAAAACAACAACTAGAATGAAGCAAACAAGTAAACAAGAACTTAAAAATGATAGATCAATATTATTGGTGAATATAGATGCAAAAAACTTAGTAAAATACAGAAGAGAAATTCAACAGTTCACTAAAATGTACATATACCATGACCAAGTGGGATTTGTACCTACAATGCAAGTATGGTTCCAAATGCAAATCAGTCAGTGTGATAAACATATTAACAAAACTTTAAAACACACATGATTATGTTAATCAATAAACATAGACCATTTTACATTTTAATATGCATTCATGGTCAAAGTTTTCCCAACAAAATAAGTAAAAGGGAATTTATGTAAACACAACTGGATAGCCAACATAATTAATGGGGACAATTGAAAGGTTTCTCTCTGAGAAATATTATAAGGCATTAGACATCTATTTAGTATGAGCCCAGCCATAGAAAATAGAACAGGAGAAAAAATTGAAGACACTTGAATAGGAAAGAGGTAGAAAGACATCTACCTGCAGACAGTTTGGTCATTTAGAAGTTTCTAAAGACTCATCAACAGCAACAATATTAAAGTAACAAAAATTTATCATACTTTATATCATACATATAAAATTAACAGAACAAAGTTAATTGGATTGCTGAAAACAAAAATAACCTAACCACTGGTGAGGAAAACACATTCTTTCACAATGGCAGCAGACATAATAAAATGCTTACAAGTAAAGTCTCTAAAGAGGAAAAAATGAAACCTTTTAAAATAAAAGACAAAGCATTGATAATAGAAACTAAGGAAAGCACAGATAAATGAAAAGGCAACCTATGTCCATGAATTGGAAGAATTAATACAGTATTCCTAAAATTCATGCAATATACAGAGTAATATAAAATTCCATAAAATCTTTAATGAATACCAATTGCATTAATTAAATATAAAAAATTAATTTAAAAAATTAATTAAATATAAAAATCAATGCTAAAATAAGAAACTATAAACTTTCTCAAGCAGATAAAACCATCTTGAATGGGATTAACAAAGCTAGCAATATCAGATCCCATGATTTTAAAATGCGTAAAACCTACAAAACTTGAAACAGCTTGATATTTGCATATATATATACATACGCTTTGCCACATAGTACAATAGAAAATTCGGAAGTAACTGATTTTCAACAATGGTAACAAAAGTGTACAGTGAGAAATAAACTTCAACAGATGATGATAGGATACTGGCTACCTACATAGAAGAATTAAAATAAATGCTTGCTTAACCATATGGAAAAATCAACCTAAATTAAAGACTCATATGTAAGCCCTGAAACCATACATGTTCCATGAGAAGACACTGTGAAAAGGTTCCTGATACCGGTCTGTGCAACTGATTTTTAGGGACAGCCCAAGGGCACATGCAATGGTGCAAAACTAGACAAAATATTTTCTGCTGAAGTAAAAACCTCTGCATGGAGAGGAAATAACCAATAGAATAACAAGGGCAGCAAACATTACGGAAAAAATTGCTAAGCTGTGTCTGGTAGTTTCTACCAAAATATTAAGAAATTAACAAAACTTCATAGTTAAATACAATAAAAACACATAAAATGATTAAAATTAGGTAAAAATATTTGTGAACATTTCTCGAGAGAAAGCATACAATGGACAACAGGGGAATGGAAAGTGTTTTCTATTAATTGTTGAGAAATATAAAACAAAGCCCGGATATGTTGTCTCTTCATGCCCTTTGCAATGGCTTCTCTCAGAAAATAAAAGTTCATTTTTGGTGAAGATGAGAAAAGGGAACTGAAAATCGTTGTTGGTGGTAACTGTGTGAATTATGTGAAAAACATACATGTCTGGAAAATGCTTATAAAGCTATTAATTATTGGTACTTGTGACACTGCTCTCTGGCCTCCGGGAATGTGTTAATAGAAAATAAAATTATTATTTTGTTGTACTTTATGAATTACCTAGTTTGCTGCAATGTCCAAGATAATAAAATAATGGAAATATCCACTGATTTATGAACAGTTGACAAAAATATGGTTTTCATACACAATGAAGTATGATTCGGCTGTTAAACAAAAGGAGATCCTACCATTACAGGAAGATGGGTGAACCCCAAAGACAGTATGCTAAGTGAAATTAGCCAGGTGGAGAAATACAAATACAGTATGATCACAAATATGTGGAATATAAAAATTTCAAGATCTTAGAAACAGAGTAGAATAGTGATCACCAGGCCAGACAAAGCAATAGAGGCAAATGTTGAGTTCAAACTTTCATTTCTCAAGATAATTGAGTTCTGGATAGATAACATATAGCATTTCAACCATAGTTAAATATATTTTACTGTATGCTAGAAATTTGCTATGACAAAAGAACTTAAAGATTCTTCACCACACACAGAGAATAGTAACTGTGTGTTGTGATGGATATATTGCTTATTTGACTATGAATCGTCTGCATATATCAAATCATCAAATTATATATCTTACATATATAAAATTTTCTATTTTTGAATATACTTCAAAATATTGGGAGAAACAAAACTACAATGCCTTTACTTCTAATTTCACCAAAAGAAATAATTCAAAAGATATCCATAGTTTACTTATTTATTTTACCAGGGACCGAGCTCATGAACTCACACGTGGCAGGCAGTGCTTACACTGCTGAGCTAAATCCCCGGCCCTCTAAAGTTTTATTTATTTCTGAAAATTTTAGTGCAAGGTAATACTGGCTATGACTTTTGGAAAAATGAGAACTAATTAAATAGAATCAGAGTCTGACTAGAGAAATATTCTAAATTAGGAAATTCTACTCAGTACTGTAAAAAAAAAATGATCAAAGCAATGAAAGGTTGGTCATTTCACTTTTATAGGGATATAAAACCAAAAAATAAAAGCATCTTAGGGCAGAAGAAGTTTACTCCTCATACTTGCTATGTGACACAGAAAGCATATATGCACCATCTTAACGTCACTTCAGCAACAAACCTTAATGAATAGGGGCTGTGAGGCAGAGGAGAGCAATGTGCTCAAAACCTATGTACTGTGCTGTGTCTCAAGCATTCTGAAGCATTTATATGCAGAACCTTTGACCAGGTTAAGCAACAGGGACAAGAAAGCACAAGTAATTCACTTAGACAATTATTCCATGTGGCTTACACACAGGATTTGATGACACTTTAGGTCTTAACTAGGAAGAAATTTAGTATAATTATTCAGAGGAAGCTGTGTTAAACAAGATTTTGAGATTCATGTCATCTAGATGTAGATACTCAAAAAAGAAGAGGAAGAAGAAGAAGAAGAAGAAGAAGAAGAAGAAGAAGAAGAAGAAGAAGAAGACTCTTTCCTTTGATGAAGCTTGATATGGCCCCAGTAGTATCTGTATGTCTCTCAAGATGCGGAACCTCTGAAATGGTAATGTCAAGTTATATCAAACCAGCTTTCAACATCTGTTCTAGACCAAAAATTCAATAGCTTTCAAAGGAACAGTGTGCAATGCCAGGGATAAGTCGTCCATACACTTGAGAAAATTTCAGGGCGGCCTACTGTGCTAGTTAAGAGCACATTCCAGAATACTCAGTTTTGTTGCAGTCTCTTTTATTGAGTCCTTTGTGAACATGACCAAATTCCATAGCCTCCTTCAGTGTCTTTGACTTCTGACATAAAAGTATAGCAGCAGATTGTTCATAGTATCACTGGGATAATAACATGAGTTTATACACAGAAAATCATATCATTGGTGCGTGCTTCCAGGTGGCAACTATTCAATAAATATTATTTACTGCTACTGTTTTTTAAAATATGTAAGCGATAAATTACATGAATACAGAGTATAATGAAGAAGTTGATTCACTTTGCATATTTGTGAAGTTGCTGGAGAAGAAAAACCTTTAGGGAGATTGTATTTTATCAGAGAAAGAAGAGAAGGGATGGCTGCATACTCCACATAGGCCTTCCAGAGAGAAGAGACGCAACATTAATTGTACAAAGCTAGAGGGAGCTAGAGGAGTTTAAAAGTTTAGGAACCACTGTGGCTGGAAGATGATGTGTAAGAGAAAATTTAAAGGACAGGAGAGAGAGAGAGAGACAGAGAGGGAGAGAGAGAGAGAGATCGAGCTAAATCATGGAAGTTATTTCAGGCTCTGGGTCTGGCTTTCCTTCTTCAGGGGGCTTTATGTGCTTCTCTCCTAGAGGAGGGCCAGTAGGTCTTAGTGTGGGCAGCACAAACTCTGGTGTAACTAGCTGAGACTCATTTTTCCTCCATGGGCTTGTCTGCTGCATTGCACTTCATATCCGTTTCATAGAGTGTCAGCCATTATGGATGACCACCTCCCAAGGAAGAATGAAAGACAAGGGCCTGGGAACAAGGGTTTCTGGGAAATGGCTCATGGCACTGCCACCCACCTCTCATTAGCCTAGAGATGAGGTCAACCTGTCCATCAGGTGAGCAAGTGGATCCTTTCTTTTTGAAAATCTCAAAGTATAGACACATATTTGCTTTAGAAAAAGGGACAGATGAATAGAAACAATAAGCTCTCTCATAAAATGAGCAGCACTTACAAAGAATCTTGTATCTCTTTTTTCTGAAAACTTCAGTATGTGAAAGAAAAATAGAATAAAAGAAAGGAAGTCCAATGATATTTTGATTTTCTTTGTAAAATGATAATTTCTCTAGTTAAGATAGCAGAAAGGCTGAAAATAAAATGCATTACAATATAGGTAATTGTGTAAATACTGATGAGATTTGCTGGTAGTTTGCCTGTAAAATGTAAGACAAAGGAAATTCAGGATGACTGTTTTGTTTGTTTTGTTGTTATTCAAGCAATTTGAATAATGAACTTTTTTTTGTTAAGATAGAAAAGGCTAGAAAAAGCATTCTTTGTGAGAAAAAATACATCTTAAAATATAATTTTTTAAAAAAATTAAATCTATGTGAGAAAAAATGTTTTTAAAATCATGAAATTTATCACTGAATTTAAATTAGTTAATGTGAAAGTTTAGAATTAATGAACTGCAAAATTGACACTAAAAATATAATTCAAGTAGAAGATATAGGAAAAAGATGTTCAAGTTTCTCACAACAAGAGTAAAATAGAATAGTAGAAGAAATCTAATGTATGAAAATGTTCCACATCTTATAAATGACAATAAAGTTTTCTAAAATAAAATATAATATAGACAATGGTGAAAAGTGCACGAGAAGGAGGAATAGAAAAAGATGAATATGGAAAAAATGAAAAAAAAAACTCCCCTACTGGAACACAGCTTTTTTATATGAAAAAGTTATTATTTAAGAGATAAAAGTATAATACAAGGGAGTAGCATAGAAATAATTGATATATATATATATATATATATATATATATATATATATATTTTACTTTCAAAGATGGTCACAGATTTCAACATATTTAAAATCCCCTCCTAAGAAACGAACTGTGAAGTCACAAGAAAAAGATGAAGGAATTGCATTCTTCATCACTTTAAGGGCAAGAATTGAAATGAGGTTATATGTTCCTAACTTAAGCTCCAGAAACTCAAATTTTTGAATCCCTTAGGCTATTAGAGGTTGATGCAATTTAAGGTTATGTTTTGTAGTCTGTCCTGGAGAGCTGTTCCAAGCATACAGAGGTAATTTAGAAACAGCTATCTCCTCTCTGCTCTCGGTAGAACTT
Source organism: Dolichotis patagonum (assembly GCA_004027295.1). Taxonomy (NCBI): domain Eukaryota; kingdom Metazoa; phylum Chordata; class Mammalia; order Rodentia; family Caviidae; genus Dolichotis; species Dolichotis patagonum. The sequence goes on along the minus strand of PVJX010008220.1, from coordinate 22,441 downwards.
AAACACAGAACAAGACAGTTGTGATTTCTGCTCTTTGTTCTATTGGAAGTTATCAAAATAGAGTATTATATATTTCTGCCATTACAGTGCATGTATGTGAGCATGATCTGTATAAAACAAACCAGGACACAAAAGAAGGTAATTAAAAATAGACTTCTTGATGAGAATGTTAACATTACCATAGGATGGTGAACTGGACCCTATTTCTCTGCAGCAGACTTATCTGGAAATCATTCTCACCCCAGAAACATTGGGCTCCTAATTCCCTCACTGCATTGAGAAAATATAAACACATTAAAAAGTAAAGTGCTAAAACTCAGAGCTTTAAAGATCCACAGAAATAGTCTATTGTTATCTAATAACTTAGGTAACTTAGGTAAATAGCATTTCTATATTTACCTTATTCATTTAAGTTTTCTACATGAATGGATATGATTCAGTAATTATCACAAAATATAACTAAAAATTATATTCCCTCTATTTTAAACACTTAAAAAAAACCATTCTGAATGTGTTCACCATAAAGAAATTATAATGGTTGAGGAAATAGATAAACTTAATCTGATTTAAACATTACACTATACCTTTATGTCAACACATCACATTGCTCCACAAATAAGTAAATTTTTCTATTTTAAATATATAGAATATTACATATAAAATATTTAGTTAAAATATCATTTAAAGTGATCAAATTAAGCACAAAATCAGTGTCAAGAAAAGGAGCCAATGTGGGGAGCCATTGTTGGTGAGAGTGTAGACCGGTGCAACCACTATGAAAATCAGTATGGAGAATTCTCAGAAGACTAGGACTGGAAGCTCCATTCAACCCAGCTATTCCTCTCCTGGGTATTTTCCCCGAAAAAACTGAAAAGATCATATAACAGTGATATATGTGCACCCATGTTCATAGCAGCACAATTTGTAATAGCAAAATCTTGGAAACAACCAAGATGCCCATCAACTGCAGAGTGGATGAAAAAGATGCGGGATTTTTATACAATGGAGTATTACTCAGCTATGGAGAAGGATGATCGTGAGGCCTTCATAGGTAAATGGAGACAACTTGAAACTATCCTCATTTGTAAAATAAATAAGAATCATTTTTATAAATATCGCATTGTGCCTCTAGTGTAAAAAGTAATAAAAACTGTAGGAGTAATAAAACCCAAAATGTGTAATTGCTACTGTAAAAAAGAGAGGAAAAGAGGGTACTCTAAAGGATATAATTGCATGTATGTTTAAGTGTGTAAGATGAATGACCATATTACTGTTTTTTGTTATATCATGGAGCAGAACTATTAACAGTGTCATTCACTGAATGTGTGCTTTGTATGTTTTAACTTTGTAACTCAAACAACTATTTCCAAGAGGACAATATGTAAGTTATCAAGTAATGATTTCTTAATATTTTTTGTTTTTTTCTTTTTTCCTTGGAATTTTGTATTTTTGCTACCCTTTTTTCTATTTTGTTTTGTTTTCTTTTCTTTTAAAATAATATTTTAAAAAAAGAAAAGGAGCCGAAAGTCTTCCTCTAGTTTATTTAAAATAATTGAGGTGAAGAAAAAGTGAGAAAGATGAACAAATGTTGGGAAAACATTAGATTTCAATAGGACAAGAAGGCAATAAAAGTTTTTTGCACCAACCCATAAACAGGAATATTCCAGGACATGAAATGTTGTACCATGGTGAATATTGACATGTATAAGGTAATACTGGTAACAAAAAAAAGATAATATGAGGTCAGTTCTGAAATATCTTATATTCAATCAGGAAAAATATTCTACATTTTCTAAGACCCATTATTAGTGATTTATTTTTCCAGACCTTAAGAAATAAATATGTCTATCATAACTATCACAATATATCAAATCATATATATATACCATATATATGCCATATCTATATCTATCTATATCTATATCTATATCTATATCTATATCTATATCTATATCTATCTTTATCTTTATCTGGCTTACTTTGAGCTCCAGTGCATACTTGCTAAGTCTAGGAACAATGAATAAATGAAAGTGATATTTTTCAGAAAAATTGGAAATTTGTCAAGAATAAATTTCTCTCCATCTCTCTCTTTCTCTTCTCTCTCTCTCTCTCTCTCTATATATATATATATATATTCCCATAGATAATATATATATATATATATATATATATTCCCGTAGATATTTCACTATCACACTTCGAATGTTGCTTCTAGCAAACATTAAAAATATCCTGTAAAATTAGGAAGACCTGGTACTCAGGATCAGGCAATAACTATCTAGAAGTCAGCATATTCCATCAATAACTCTGTCAAAGATCTTAAAGGAGAAAGAGAAAACTTTGACCAGAAAAAGTATTTCACCTAATAAGTGCTCTACAATGGAAATTCATTATAATGGAAATTCTAAAATAGAATTTGAAATTATGAGATAAAATGGAAATAAAATGTTTTCTTCTCTAGTTTATAATAAAAAACTAGTTGAATACATTCAGTATGATAAAACTGTGTATTAAATTTCTGTCTGTATTTGAAGGAACTGAAGTGTATTATAATCAAATATAACCAACACAAGAATCACGGGCCTTACAGATCATTTTGTGAAACTTAAGGAAATCAGCCGCACACACAATGGGATGAGTTTTCTCAGTCTCTTTTTGGCCTATGGACAGAAGTTTATTTATCTGAAGAATGTCAAGATATGTAGTGGGAGGAATTTTTAAAATGTGATGATATTAATATATACAAACTTTCCATTAAAGTTATAATCTATGTGGCAGTAAGTAAGCACTAAATAAATCATAACTATATTACTAAACATGTTACTATTAACATGCTAGTATAATGTTATATATGAAAAATAATAGTTCCTATTTGATAGTTGTAATTTCCTATTATTTTCATATATATATATATATTTCTTTTTATCCTTTTAGTATTTTAATAATATTCACAAGTGGGTGAAACTAAATACGTATAATACTTATTAATACTGAACCCAGAGAGACTACACTGTGCGGTTCGAGACTCTTTATTATTTTTCATTTTTGAGACAGGGTTTGATAAGTCATTAATTTTCCTGAGTGAAGTTTAATCTTTCAATTCTCCTGGCTCAGCATTCCAGAGGTCTGGGCGTGCAGACAATCTGCCACCAACACCTCTGCTATAATTCGTTATAGTTTACTGACAATTTTTATATGATTAGCAATGTCCATTTAGGATTCCATTTCTTTCCTTTTCAGATCATTGCTATGAGAGACCCAACAATGAGCAACATTGGCAAGAAGTTAACATAAAAGAAGAGGGTAATTTAAATCTACGTGATGATTAGGAAAAGTTAGAAAATGCTCTTCAGGAAGGCACCAGAAGAAATGAGGCTGAGATTTAAAAAACTAAAGTGCACAGGTAGACAAGAGAAGTGTTAGGTAGTAGAGCTGTTGTTTCACAAAGGTATGTATAATATTATAATTTTGAGGAAATGTTAGAACAAAGGCAATTTATATAGGAATTGAGACAGATGGTCCTCAGAGCGAAGCGGTATATCCCAAAAGAGAAAGATCGCAAAGTCCAGTGATGTTTACTCTGCAGGCGCTGGAGGGAACAGGAGCAGGTGAAGATTGACAGCGGCCATTGGCGTGGGGAGACTGCCTGCAGATTATGGGAAAAAATTTACATACCACACATTGGAAAATAAATTTAATATCCTGATCACAAAAAGACCTTTAAAAACTCTGCAGATAAGAAAAATCAAAACCAAAATGAGCTATCACCTTCCTCCGAGAGACTGACAATGTTCAAATACACAGAAGGACTTTCCCTTTTCTGGCTATTTCCCCTCAATTTAATTTATTTTACAAAATTAATTTAAAAGGAAAATAATGCTTACAAATGGTGCAAAAAATGAGAAAAGGGAAGGCTGCACACTGTTAATAACCATGGACAGGAGTACAAACTTTTATGGAATACGGTTCTCAAAAAATTTAAAACTACAATATCAAATAACCCATCGGTCTCACTGCTGCGTGTGCATTCGAAGAAAAGAAGTCAACACGCCTTAGGAGGACACGTTCTCTCCCATGTCTGTGTCAGCTCTATTCACAATGGTCAAGAAACAGAAACAATTTAAGTGCTGACCTGATGAATGGATACAGAAAACATGGTACACATCCACCAATTAAAAAAAAAAATTGATCCATCAAAAGATGAAAGCCTGTCGCTTGTGACAACATGGATGGAGCTGGAAGTTGTCAGGGTAAGTGACATAAGCCAGGCACAGGAAAGCAAGTACTACACGATGCCAATCACATGTGGAATCTAAGAAGGTTGATTTATGTAATTTGAGAACATAATGGTTACCTGACACAGCGAGCCTATAGGAAAGGGAGAATAAGGGAAGCTCTATCTGGCACTTCGCTTAGGGCTTCTTACTCCTTACTTGGATCAAGGGAATGAACAGGTTTGGCGTTACTGGTTATTTTAATCTTCGGGGTTTGTTTGAGGCAAGATCCCCAGTGTTGACATTTTGATGTCATACCTTACAGGAAGTGAAGTTTGGTTTTCTGTTTCTGCTATTCAAGCCTACACCTACTCGGTGTCTCTTTAAAATTCCTGAGCATAGGATAAACTCTTCCTGTGTACCATGCAGACGCAGCTCTTCCTTCCCCTAGGATGATTTAAAGGGCACTATTCCCTGGCTTTCTCTGAGACGGGATTAGAGGAAGCAGTTATGGTCGAAATATTGTCAGTTCACACATTTTCAACAAAAATCTCTTGGAGCCACATGTGTAAGTGGTTACTGTTTCTTAATGGTATTAGAGTCTTTTGTGTTTTTTAAAACTTTGTTTTCTTTTTTTGGTCAGCAACGTGAAGACATCTTGCTGTTCTCATTAGAAGGAGGTGACACAGAGTTATTATTTGTTTTCAGGCTTTAAGCCTTTGCAGAAACTTTGATAGCATAAGATGGATCTCACGACCCTATATCAGAGAACTTGGAAAACACAATGCATGCTTTTGGATCCGGGTTTTGAGTTATGGGTGTGTGGAGAAATCACTAGGATAAGGAGAACTAAGAAAATGTATTCAACACAATCTTTATATACCAAAATGTCTTCACTGAAAAAAGTAAAGACAAACATATGTGTCAGGAGTCACTGTTCCTCACCCAATACCACAACATGAGATTCCTAGAGTGACAAAACATAGGTAATGAAGTTCCACTTTTTCCAACTACTGTTCTCCTGAAGATAAGGTGTTTTAACAAATGAGAGACTTTGTTTTTAAAATAGAAAATTATATTAATACTATATCATGCTATTTTTGCCAGTCTTTTATATCTCTTAGTCTTTTATATCTGATTAGTTTTCATCTCACAAAACCAAAAAAAAAGAAAGATTAACACTGTCCTAACGTTACCCTTTAATTTGTTGCTATCTCTGAAGATCTAAAAGTAAAGCTATGACCACCAAACTCAAAATAGCACTCAGTTTCATGCCATACTGTCTGCATTTAAGCATAAGGTGAGCTCTCCAGCAGAACACTGTGTGAACGAAGGGGCACCCCCACCAACACATCACACACTCCTATATTTATACAGCCATGGCAATAGTTAACATAAACCTATTTTTAATTTAGGCATTTGCTCTTCTACTTGAAACTAATCTAACTCTAACAATTCTGTAATACTTCCCCATAGTAAACTCCAGCTTTTGCTTTCGAATAAATGTTAAAATAATGGTCCAAGTAACTGTATTCACTTTTGTCAGCAGCAAATTAATATTTATATAATATTTTGTTAGTATTTATTTTTGTACAATTCTTTGATAAATTCAGACATTGCCGTCGAACACTGTACAATTACCTATCATCAGAGAACTGTAACTCATCTGTGATTATTATATTAAATTTGACTATATACTTAGCTTACTAAGTATATAGTAGGATAAAAGATAAAGAGACATTATCTGTGTTAATACTTTCTCGAGAATCAGAGCCAAAATAATTGGTTTAAATGTTCGCATAATCTATGTCGAACTGTTTGTAAATAATCTCAGTATGAATTTTAACATATCATTATATATGTAGTTTATTTATATATATCATATAAATTTATCATATATATTTATATATATGATATATATCATAAATTACAGATATAAATAAATTACAGATATAAATAAATTACAACTAAGAATAGGTACATTAAAGTAATTTTATTGCTAATTCTGAATTTGTTCAGTTAAAGTAAGAAAGAAAACACATATTACTATTGTCAGTATATTTTGAATGATATAGCAAAATCGTATTGACATAGTATCCTGGCAATCATCCCAGCTAAACATGGGAAAGCGTTGCCTTTTTCATGCCCTCACAGAAAGTGACTCAGAAATAAATTTCCTGATTATTTGCATGGAAAGTAACTTCAAAGGAAATTGCATTCATGTTTGTTATGACTGTATATGCCATTGCTAGAATTTCAATCACTAAGAACCCACTATTAGAGAGGCAGGAGAAATCTGTCAGTTATTTTTAAAAAAAGTGAGTAAAGTACAAGTCTCTCTTCTTCCTTGCTCCCTCCGTGTGTGAGAAGAATCAATTTACTTTTATCTTAATCCCAAATACAAGGAGCAATTGACTTCGGGGAAATCCTGTAGAATTTATTGCTGACAGCGTGTTAGAGAGCATGTTCTAAGGATGACAGGGCACCTGAATTGATTTTGCTTCCAGGATAACTGCTTCTCTCCATCACAGAGCACAGCTCTGGAGTCTGTTGTCACTTTTCCCTGCGGTTTGAAAGGCTTATATCAAATATGCAGGAGGAAAATTTGAGAAAATATATTCGATGTGCCACTTAATTAGTGTGATATACCCAACCACACTTGCCTGTACACAGGCAATACACACATAGTTACCTTATGAAGAATATCAAACAGAAAACATTAACGTCAAAATAAGAATATTTATCCATTAAAATATTAGTAAAATGATGCATTTTATTCCACAATGATTAATTAAAATTTTTAAAATTATATAGTTATATAGTTCAGGTAGAAGTTTATGTATATATATATATATATATATATCTTCAAATGTATCAAATTTAATACAAATTCATGAGCTCTTCACATTTTAATTTAGGTGGTTAATATTGAAAAATCATTCTGGACTAAACAATATTCATGTCTAATTGATGTATCTGTCTATATAGAAATATTTTTATGGATTAAAAAATGATGGTCAACTTAATGCCAGCTGAATTAAATCAGCATGGTGCTGAGCGTAGATGTCCCACCTGAGGGAAATTGCCAGCATAAGTGGAGATGTGGAGAAGGAGAAGCTAGGCTTCGTGGGTTTCTCTAAGTGTCACTGTTTGAGCTGTTCGTTCTCCTGAAGGAGCTCATCATGACCAGCTTCCCCAGAGTGTGTTAGACCATTGTCATCGGAGGAGCTCGGGTCCTTGTTGGTGAGAGTGGCAGTGGTTCACTTTGGGGGAGCTCTGGTCCTCACACTGAGCATTGCTTCCTGGATCCGAGGGGAAGACATGTGCTATGCTGGCTTCCTGGCATGTATTCGATTCTTTTTATCATCGGAGGAGCTCGGGGCCTCCATGTCCCTGAGGATGGCTGTGGTGCTTTTCAGGACAGCCCTGGTGTTTATTATGAGCATGACTTCTCGGCTTCAATGTAGAGCCCTCAGCCTACCAGCACAGCTCCTTCACCCCATTGGCATAGACTTTCTAGCTTCAACCACTGACCTTTGGGCCTTCCCAGTGCAGATCCATAAAAGAGACTGGCGTGAGTCCTTCTTATGGGCTCTAGACCTCCAGTTGGACTCGTGGGAGGCATTGTCATGAGCTCTGGGTCTTCATCTGGACTGATGTGGGACATTGCTGTGGGATTTAGGCCCTTGGCTAAATATTCTAGGTCTTCAGTGTTGTGGACAGATTTCCTGCATTTTCTTGTGTTCCACTCTGGGTGACCATCATAAACAATATTATAATTTCTGTGTCCTAATTCTAATAGTTCTCTGCACAACCCCTGACTACAAGAAGTATATATCGAAAAGAAGCAGGTACATGTACATTGCATAAGTTTATGTGTATGTAGATTTCATTTATATATTGAAACCAATATATAATTATCCTTGCATATTCATATCTATGTCCCTGTGTACATAGTCTCATATTATTGTATATTTAGGATATTTTTAAGTATGTGTAATACAGCACGATTTTTATTTTGACTGTATACTAGAAAATAGAATCTATGCCTTCATGTAAAAGTATTATAGGAACACTCATCTGCTCTTAGAAAATTACAGTTTTAAAATATTATTTTAAATATGCTGTGAAATTTATACAAGAATTTATGAAACATTTCCATTAATGTGTTTTGACATGTTTCAACTAGTAATCTACAATCTTTGAATTTCAAAGGTTCTAATATTTTTAAATGTGTATTTGGAATAGATATTAAAAAAACTAATAGATATAAAAGACACATTTACAAAAATAGTGGCATATAGTATTAAATATAATTTTCTGTTTTAAAAGCAAAGTCTAGCCATTCTTGGACTGCAGAGGAGAAGAACCAGAAAGTATTCCCTGCCTGGAAAACCATATCATTTTCATTGTTTTGTTGAGTTGAGTTTTATTCTCTTTTGTTTTGTTTTATTTTTGTTATATCCAATGGAATGTGCATCTATTCCAGAGATAACAAGATATATTATGGTAGCCATTTTGGATTTACTATTGGCTTGCTTTGAAGTCCTTTATTGCATACATTGTTTTGCTTTTTATTATTTCTATTCTATTTTGTCTTGTTCAGGTTTTACTATATCTAAAGTTATCTGCAGCTATTTTGAAGACAACAAAAGGAATTACGGCAACTAGTGTTCATTTTGTAAGGTTTGGAGTCCTGTATCACATATACTGCTTTAAATCTTTAGTGCAATATTTCCAGATGTGCATATTTTAGGAGATGATTAGATATTAAAGAATTCTTACTCATAAATGGGATTAAAGTCTGAGACTGCATGGGCACATGCTTTATTTTCTCTCCTGTCTTCTAACATGTCAGGACACAGTGATAATATGACCCTATGGAAATAGTTACCACATTATTACTGGACACCTCACCGGTTGGCACCTTAATCTTGAACTTTTTGCCCTTTGGCACTATGAGAAAATAATTTCATTTCCTTTGAGAATAATTCTTACCCATTTTCAGGCATTGGTATACCAGAACAGGTGGATAAAAACGAGGATCACAGTATTTGAAATTTATTAGTTTTCAAGGTCCTGATGCTGTTGATGTGTGAAGAGCATGTGTGTAATCTTAAGCAGCATCACAATGTAAATGTTACACTTTTACCCGTTTCCCTTGTCAACTTGAATAAAGTCAAACATTAGTTTGCAGTTCTCTAAGTAATTTTATACCACTCTGCACAAGAATTCTAAAATTGTATTTATCCAACTATTTCCCAACTCTTGTATGCAGTTTTAAAAGTGCAATTTTTATTTTTGACTTTGTTATGCAGAGCATTCCTCGTCTTTCACAGTGAAAAAGTGACAGGAATCAGCTTTCTCAAAATACAACCCAGGCAAACCTGCCAAGGAGTGAGTAACAGCATGACACATGCTCTTCGTTTTCCTCTAATAATTTAGTTGAAACGCCTGGCTTCCATTTAGAAAGCTAGAAAGAGTATTGCTAATACCAAAGTAACAATAAGAACCAGGAAGAAAAATAAATGCTGGACTTGTAACAAAGCAATGACAAGCACTGACTATTTTTGTGACTCAGAAGTTGTAAGAGAGAGTAAAAACTGGAAGCTGAAGAAAAATAGGAAGTTAAAATTTAAAGATGCTATGTTTAGGATCAAGAATGACCCCTCAAAACTCTCATGCACTCAGAGAAGGAGTGGGTATATAGCAGACCTGCTGTGAAAAGACCGACCTGGTTGAAGCCATCTCGGGGGTGTCAGCAAAAAGGGAGCCCTGTCCTCCTGCTCTGTGAAACTCTCTCTGTCTCTTGGCTGCTAAGACAGGCACAGGTGTCCTCTGCCTGGGATATTACACCACGCATTTCTGTGTTTAAACCTGCTTCTGAGAAATGAGCCAAAATAAAGCTCTCCTTTATGTTTTAAAGGTGAGGTGTTTGGTCCCAACAGTGAAGAAAGTGACTAAGACAAAGGCCCAGTAGGAACATTTAAGGAGAGTAGCTGTAATTACTGTTTCTTAACATGAAGAGCACCGTAAGGCAAATACATCACTCAATAGGAACTCGGTACAGTTTTTGTTAAGTGGCCAAGGAATGAATTTGTCAGAGTGCAAGGCTTCTGAGCAACACACACACAAAAGGATTGGCTGCCTCTCCCGCACTCTACCGTGGACATCCACTGAGTATTCACAGGGAACTCTGGAGCTAAGCCACACGGAGCATGTGGGGGACCTGGAAGATCGGATCCTCTCACTTGAACTGACTTACATTTATAAAACAGAAAACACACATGTCTGATCAGGCTCACATAAAACAAAGCAGAGCATAAGAGCTCTGTAAAACAAACTTCAATGCATTCACATTTATGTATTCTGATCCCTGACACTGACGATGTTAAGTTAGAATCAAAAACATAAAATATATAAACTATCCATAAATATCTGAAAATTGAAAAGCAGATTTCTTAATGGTCCAAGTTGCAAAGAAGTAGCCACAAGGGATGTTAGAAAATAATTGTATTGGGTAAAAATTAAAAGGATATTTAATATCTGGACAATTCATCTGTGGCAGTGGACAGAAAGACACTTACTGAGATATGTCATTATACTGGAAAGGAAAGAAAAACTAAATCATGTTCTGAATTCAAGCTTCAAATATTTAAAAGCAAATTTGACACTACATAAGTAGAAAGAAAGAATAAAGAACAATGTCAAAATTAAAAAAGAAAACATAGGTAAAATCAATGATAAAAAATAATTAAATGAATACAATTTTTTTTTACAAAAAATAAAGTTAAAAGAGGCTCTATAGAAAAAGAACACAAATGACTGAGTACTAGGAATTGAGGCCGAATCAGATGATTACCTCGCCAGGAAAGAGTGGAAATGCGAGAGGAGGTTAGCGCTTTGTGGATATTGGTTAAGTCAGGGGCTCTGTGACAGTGTGTGCTGTAAAAGCACTTAGAAACACACCATAAAAAAATACTTTATATGTAAAAACTACCTTAGTAAAAACATAAGTAACATGTAGTTTTACCACTTCATACTGCACTACCTGACTCATCTCCCGAGATTATTCAAATTGCAAAAAAAAAAAAAATTCACAAAATATTCCACTAAACAAGTTGCATTTAAACTACTACAGTCTTTTAAATGTGCTAGGAAAATATTATCAGGAAAATTACCCTCAAAAACAAGTGGAAATGGGTGCATATGTTTGTGCTGTCCTAACTTACTCTTTTGGCAAAATTAAAAATTCAAATACACCCAGTGACTATTCCTTGACTCTGATTTAAATTTACTGTACATTTTTATATATTCAAAATTATTTGTAAGTCCTCGTCAACCCAGAAATTGATGTTTATAGCATTCAAGTTATCTCAGTTTAACTATATAAATACGTTCAATTATTATGGAGTCTGCTACTGGTTCATAATAGGACATTAGTAGAAAACAGTTATCTTTTAGAAAGAAATGTTTTATTAGTTTGCTGTTGTGACTTGATATCTTTAAGTAAACCATAAAATATTTTCTTAATTGTTCTAATTTTTGAAGGAGTACAATGTCCATTTAAGTTGAGCAATTTTAATGTTTGAACATTAAAACATCTTTGGTATATTTAACTTTAAAATACTCCCTACCTGTCCAGAATAGCTGCCTGTCATCTCTCTTTCTTCCCCTTTTCCCCACCTTTAAATAAATTATCTTCTTTTATTTAAAAACAAATTCTTATATTTTCCCAGAGTTTTTGGTGCAATAATTTAAGCATGTTACTAACCACATTTGGATTAGAAGTTAAAAGGTCAATTCAGAGGCTCACAAAAGTTGATTGTTTTCAAAATCTGGAACTGAAAATAACTAGTATTACACCCATAATTGTGTGATTTAGGAGTTGCTTTACCGAGGTTTTTGCAAGTACAATTATGGTTACTAATTATTTGACCTTCAGATAGAGAATTTTATGGAATTTGGCTATGTTTTCAAAGAGCCTTTTAAAAGCTGCATTTTCTTTGGCAGTTAGAGGAGTTCAGCTAGCTTGAGGTGTGAGAAAGACCTGACAGAACTCACATCCTGTTGTTGGATTTCAAGAGTAAAGGGAGGGTTCAGCGTCAAGTGGGAAGAATCAGAGGACATCCTCACAGAGCTGGCTGTAATCCCAAGCACAGGGCCAGCAAGCAAGCTGGGACCTCAGCCCTTCAGCTCCAAGGGGCTGGAGACTTGCAGGAAACTAAAGGAGCCTGCAGAGATTCTTCTTCACACCTTCTGTGCCTACCCCTTCATTTCAACCATAGAGGAGGCCAAGCGGAGAACTCTACATAGGTCACCTGAACTACAGAATCTCAGTACTATGAGTTAAGAAATGAGGATTGTTTCAAGCTTCCAAGTTTGTGGGAATTTGTTAATTGTCCAGAGAAAACTAACAGTAGTGCAATAATAGTGACAAAAACGTGGAGGTACATGAAGGATGAAATTTTCATTTCCCCTGGGAGGACACACACACACACACACACACACACACACACACATACACACACACACATGTATACAGGAAATTATGCATCCAAAAAAACAGGCATTGTGACAAACATACTGACTATTTATGTATCCATTAGGTATTGAAAGAAAAGTGTTAATAAAACATACAGAGTAAATTGTCCTTTCTCTTTTAAAAAGTGGAGGAGGCTGTGGATGACAATGATGTTAGCAGATGAACTGCCATATCTTCGAGACAGAAAGACTCTATGGGGAGAGATGGGACTTGTCAGACAGCCTGATAAGGATGCACTGTAGCTCAGAGGACACAGCAAGAAGTGAATTTACTCCCTGTTAGCTGTGTTTTAGGTTGGGGTCTATAGAATGCTTGATAGGGTCACAGGGTGATGCCACTCTGTACATATTTTAGAAGTCAAATCCCAGAGGAAAAGATGCAACAAGTGAGGCTTATTCTGTGCTCACTGTTAGTAGAAAAAATAATCCTAGACACATCTCTCAACTCTTATTCAAACCCATCTCTATGAAATATTAAGTACTAACAGTATAGGTTCAACAGGCTGTGGACTGCGCTTTGTAGAATTGACGATATGTTGGCATTTATTTCAATCTGTCATATGCTCCCTATAAACAATGATGTTGATGAAATATCATATAGATATATGGAGGAAAATAAAGAACAAATGAGTTTTCTAGAGTGCTGCTTTAATTGTGCATAACAGAGGTAAAACTCACCACGCAAGAATTTTTACTGTGACGTTATGCTTCAGAGCCATGCATACATGCTTTGTCACCTGAGACTGTATACTTAGACTGTCTATTTTGTCTCCATATTCTCACTTTACTAGTTTGGGGTATCTTATCTTATTTGATGAAATAGTTCAAATGTCTTTAAAGGATCTTTTCTACCTTTGCTATACAATTCATACTGAAGCAGTGACTCATAAAAACACACAGCCATACTCAACCCGCTCTGTTTCTTTCTCTGTCCATGACTTGTGAGCTTTGTTTTACTCATGACCTACAAGGTGTATGTGGCTGATGGAAAAATGTGCAGAAAATATTCAATGTGTAGGTAAATTTAAAATTATAGCACTCTGTATCTGTGTTTTCATTTTCTCAACAAATAAAGTAATATGCATGTGGAAAAATGAGTAGAGAAATTAGGCTTTCAAGTTTAATTTTAGAAAGAATCAAAAATGAACAAAGAGGCCCAAGAAACTGTTCAGAAAAAAACAGTTTCAAAGAATGAATATAGCTACTTGAATTTCCTATTTCTAACAGAAGAACAAAGCCTCATAAAGTCTGAGAAGGTAGAAATTGTGCAGTGTTTCTTTAACAACTTGATATACAATATTTCAAATACTGAAATATTATAGTACATCCTGTGATTGATTGTGAAAGCTAACCAAATTAATATTTTTAAGAACTGCTTCCCTTTATATGGTTGATGGACTTTGGGGCATTTTTGTCACCTTTGAATTAATGAGAAAATTTTATTGGAGGAAAGAATCTGGGTGAGAAAAAAATATTGTTCTGTCTTACAAAATTATAATTTAAAGTTTTCTCATTCTCTTTATGCAAAGAATAAAATCGATATTGATGCTATTGTTTTAATAAGTATGAAAACCATCATTCCTTATACTTTGAAGTTTTAATTTTTAATTGACCCATAATTGTACATATGTATAATTGTTCTCCTAATTGTAGAGTGTGAAAATTCTAAACATGTATACAATATTTAATGATCAATTGCACTGATTAACATTTCCATTTCATCATTCCTTTTGTCAAAAGACTTCAAACTTCTTTCCTCCAGTTCTTTGTAAAGTATATAGTAGGTTGTCATAAAGTAGAATCAGGCTAGCATGTTTTAAAATTCTATAATGCCACTCTTCTCTAACACTATGTTTCTAGCTTATTTCACTTGCCATAATGATTTTTCAGTTCTATTTGTTTGGTTTTATTTTGAGAATTTTTTTCTATCTAGATTTACAAGAATGATCAGATCTTTTTAAGTACATGGAAATGTGTCAAGACTGATTTGATGAGTGTGCCTACATCTGCTTTGTGTATTTTTAACCAGTGTATAATTGTCCATTACTAGGACAATATATGCAATATGCATGAGTCAAGTTGGAAGGATGATTTTGGCTTACAGTTTTAGGAGGTTCATTCTTTGCTGCACCAGCTCTATGTAAAAATGGCATGATGGAAAGGTCTGGCAAAGGAAATCTGCACAATGGATGGCAGCCAGAAACCAGAGAGAAAAAGGAGGAACCAAGTACAAGGATAAATCTTTCAGGTCATTCACCTCGTGACCCATCTTACCTTCCAAACCCCACCTCCCAACAACCTACAACTATCAACTGACCGTTGGATTGATCCATTGGTGAGCTATAGATCCAATGCCTTTCCAAAAGAAAAGAAGGCAGGAAACTTCTGAGACATTTTACATTGAAAATATACCAGCCTGCTAGAAAAGGGTTGGAGAAATGTTTGAACGAAAAGTCTTTTAATTCTGAATTTTCCAAGTGATATTGGATGAAAACAATCTTGAGAGGTTTTCTCTAAAGAAATAAAATGAGCGTTTGATTCAATAAGTCAGAAAAAATATTTATGCTTCCTGATAGACTGTGTCTTTTTATATTGTATATTAGTGGCAGTGAGAAATTCTCTACTAATGAACTATATTTAAATTTATTTAACAGCCATTCCAAGTTTACTTGGCCAACAAATATTGTTTTAGTAAATGCATTAATGTTTTATATTAGAAATTAAATTTAAGAAATTATGAAAAATTTCACAAAAATAACTGTTGTACTTTAATTATTATAAGGGATCTTTAAAAATTAGAAACATGTTCATACTCAAATACCTTAAGCTGTGCTTATGGTTAGATGAATGTTTAGTAAAGAGGTAGTTAAATGATAAACATGTAAGAAAATTATGAGAGCATATACAGTGGAGCAGTGTTATTATTAAAATAAAGCTGTGAAGTAATATTGAAGAACAGCATTCATCCTTTTGAAGTAACATAAATTCAGCAGTAAATCTTGGAATCTAATACAATTTTAATATATCCTGGGACTTTTAAAAATTCAGCGGTATTGATTTTACAGCTGTATTTTATCTGATCAACTATAACAAATTTTGAATAATACAGAGATATTTGTCAGAGACAGTTATACTGAGACACACTCAGAAATGTTCTGAGGTGACTTTCCATTATCGAAATCATGATTTAGAGAGTAATGATTGAGTATGAAAAACATCATTTTGCTAGTTAAGATAAATTGAGAAAAAGAATCTGGATGCAAGTTGAATATACTGAGGAAAGCTAAGGAAGATATAATTATGACTATTATTGGACTAGAACAAAAGTTACCTATCATGTATTTGACAGGAAAGATAATCAGTGTTGGTGAACCAGTCTAAAAGAGGAATGGATAAGAACAATTATGTACATCCTTCCACATTTGCTCTCTGAAAGTAGACAAAACAACATACTGCCAGCCAATGAACAGCTAAAATCATTCTAACTAAACTTATTCTAAGATGAAATTATTCTAAGATGAAACTTATGCTTTCAAATATATTTAATTTATTGTATATATGAAAACAATTTTAAAAGAATTTATGGAAGCAGATAAAAATAACTCCATGTTAATGCTCCCAAAAATCAATTTTTCTCAAACTAATTGCTTGAAAGTACATTGATTTGGGGGGAAAATATTCTGCTTCCAAGGAGAACTGGAATATTTCATTGTCACAGAAGTTGTAATTGGAGTGATAGAAGAGACACAAAATGTGAATATACAAAATCCAGCAGAGAAAGAGGAATTTAAATACTTGTAAGGTCATTTGAATTGATGAAACCATTCTTTGTACTCTTGCCTAAGCTTCTGTTGGAAGATAAAGATATGTAAAGAGAAGATAAAATATAACAAAAAAATCCTACCTCGAATAAATCATTAACTCTTAAACTATAGCAAGGGTCAGCACTTCACATATTTTGGTTTTCTTATTATGTTGTAATGATCACTGTCAATAAAATTTTTAGTTGATTTGAATATTACCATTTTTCATCTGTTATGTTTAGGCAAAACATGTTTGTTGCTTTGAAATATTAAGATTTCAGCTTGAAATCTAATTTGATAATGTGACAGAAATTTAAAAACACTGCTTAGACCGATTTATAACAGCTATGTAAAATTATTCTAAATAACCTTAGTACTTAAAATGACAGCTTAAAAATTTAAAGACTTTACATTTCATTGATAAATTTGTATTTGTTGGTGAGCAAAGGTAATATTTAATCAGTTAATCATTGAAGTATTTTATATACAGTTATCTTCCCTAAAAGCATAAGAGAAACTTCTGGTATCACAAATTCTAGCATATTTCATAATTATAAGCACACTACACCTATACATGTATTATATATTATATATATATAATATATGTATACGTGCATGTTTACAAATAATACTGCTACTCCTGAGCAAGGAATCACAGGAATACAAAAGTAGTTTCCAAAGTAAATTGATCATTTTAATATTATATTTAATAAAACAATAAAAATATACACACACACCGTACACCTACAGATTGCATTTTTATTATATAATATATTCTTACCATTTTAAAAATCAGACAAAATTAAATCAGTATATCAAAAGATCCATCTATATTTTTACTCATTTCAGTGTCCTTATAATGAACCTTTTCTTATTGTTCATTTTTTTTCTGATGATGCTGAGGATGCGGATCAAGGCAGTCTACAGCTAAACTACAACAGAAATTACTTTTACTTTTCATCATGAGACAGAATCTCACTAGGTTGCTGAGGCCTCCGTGAACCTCTGGTCCTCCTGCCTTGGCATCTTAAGTATGATTACAAACATGAGGTAACCCAAGAGGCTACTTTGACCCTTCTGATAAGATCCAACTTAGTAATCTTCATACTTTTTGCTGTAACAAACCAGCACTTTACATATGTTATGTGCAATATAAATGTGCTTATGTGCTACACGTGTTAGGGCACAGCTAATTTTATTTCTTACTTTCCAGCCATGTATCACATGCAATATTAAAAAATAGATACATGTAAACATATTATAGACATTCAATTTTAACAGTAATAATTAAACTATTGAAAAACTACAGAGCAACTTTTCATTTTCCTCTCTAAATGGTGGGTTAGTCAGGAGTAATGCACAACTGGAAACCCCTCATTCAGCAGGCTCAAGGATGAAGATCTCAGCAAGTTTGAAGCCAGCCTGCGCTACACAGTGAGTTCAAAGCCACCCTGAGCTGTATATAATACGATCCTGTCACAAGAAAGTCATGGTTTGTATATAGCTTTATGCAAAATAATGATTACATCTTTTTCATCATAAAATAGAAACATGTGTAATTAAGAGAGAACAACTTATCTGAAAAGAATGCCCATGAATTTACAAGCTAAACAACTTTTGACACAATTTCATTTTATTTTTGTGATATGTCTTGCATGAAGCAATAGTAGGGTATTCTCTGAATCGGTGAGTGTAAGCTATTGGAATCGCTCTTGTGAAAGCAGTTGAATTATATTATTATATTAATTTCATTCAGACTTCTAAATTGACATAAACTCCTCATTAATATTCTCCTAGTTTATAGGACTCTCATTAGTATTGGAGAAAAATCAGATGATAACCATCCACATATTTTAAGTTTTTCCCTGTTCTGCTAGGAAATTAGACCAATAACATCAAAAAATCTCTTACAGCAATTTAAAGTGTAAATGCTATCCATTTAATTAATAAGAGACAAGTGTTTATCAAAAATGACTGCAGTTATAGACTCAGTCTTGTAAAGAATAATAAAAAGACTTATCAGCTCAGCTCAGTGCTGAATAAAACAAGTGAAAGTCAAAGTGCTCAGTGGATTAAAAGATGTGTGAATGAGTTTTTAGTTTCATAATTGAAAATAGTCTTGTAATGAATGATGTTTCTTAATTAGTTGTCAAACATAAGAAATGAAGGTGACTGCAAGGTGCATTGTCATTATGTTCCTTGGCTGGATGACACCTCTTGTCTTGAGGCCTACATACCACAGCCAGCATTTGATTCTTTGTGTCTGACCTGAGTTTCAAAGAAATGAATTTTACTAGCATCCGTTAAACATGTTGTTGCATCAATTTTTTCAAAGTAATCATGTTATTGTACTAAGCTGTATATTTGTGAGACTATATTTAAACAATAAGTAACATATCAAGAACTTAAACCCTAAATATATTCCCTCTTTTCTTATCCAGTTTTCTATGATTGCTCAAGTGCAACATAATGTCTGTATATATTTATCACATAAAACAATTCATAACACAATAAGTATAATGAGCACTCTCATTTATATTAATGATCACTGCCTAAGAAACAAGAGAGGAAAATACTTATTACTGGAAAATTTAGTAACTCATTAGTGGACTTGTCTTTCCATCTAATGACAGGAAAAGAGGAATGAGGTTAGTGGATAACAAGCGGAATGTGTAAAATGCAAATGATTTCACATGCATCTTCCTTAGTCAGTTAGTGTTTACTGAATGCAAACTCAAGTCAGGCCATGCACAGTCCAGTAAATCCAAAGATCAACACCAACAGCAGAAAGGAACATAATTAAAACAGAGTCAATATCTACCTCCTGGGTACTAATATCTAGGGAGGATAAAAAGCACGGGAGCTTGGAAGTTAAGAGAATTTGAGAAGTTTCTAGGTAGAGATGGTTTGAAAGACAGAGGAGTAGAGTACATTTCAAAATACTACTGAAAAGGGGACATGAGCACATCGGCCTGGATCTTGCAAGGGGGTCACGGAAGCAGCAGGGTGAACTAGAAAGAAGGAGAGGGATGCAGATGGCCCACAGGCCTGGGCAATAAAACTTCCGAGAGTTAGTTTTCTACAAAAAAGTAAAAGGGAGGAACATAAAAACTTTCATCGATAAATATCATGAAGACAATGCCTCTTCTAGAAAATTGCTGAATATTTTTTCTGATAAAATATGAATATAATGCAGTGACTTAATGTAGTTGAATAAATGATATAGATGAGATCAGCTTTTCATACTGAAATGGTAAGCAACAGCACAATTTGTTAATGAGAGGAAAAAAGTACATTTTTTTATAACCAGTACATTTGCATAGAATTTAAGGACCATGTGCACTTGTATTAAAGAAAGGCAAAAAAAAAAAACAGTTTATGTAACGGCATGGAGGCAAACATCAGGATAGAAAGAGCTTCTGTGATGTGCAGGATAAAATGAATTTTATCTCCTAGGACAAGAGTAGAACAATTTCACACATTTACATTTAAAAGTTCTCTATGTATAATAAAACGGATTGGTTTTTGTATGGATATAAAAATACGTAAGACCTTCAAGAGTTTCATATATCTTTTAAAATACTCCACAAAATCTCTTTAACAGATGAAACAAAATGCTGGATCTCAATCTGTGAAAATAGAGACCAATTAAACAATTTGTAGAACTTGTAAAGCAAAGTGACCAATAGCAATTAATGCACAATTAACAGAAAACAAAGGTGAATCGACTAAATCAAAATGAATCATGGAGAAGTCTTCAATGATATATGAATAGTGTCTAAACACAACAGGAGAGATAAAAGGAGAAGTCCAGAAGAATAGCTAAGCTATTGTTTGGCTTAAAAAAAAGCATGAATGCTGAGAAAAGCAATGAACTACATTTTGTTTATAAGTTCAGCTAAGCACGTGTGGCAATATCCAGTACTTGTTTATATCAAGGAAGAGCTACTTGGTAAGCAGTTAAATAGACCAGTCTGAAGTTAATTAAAGACCTAAGGGTGAGTTTTTTTTTAAGTATGTTATTCAAGTAATTTATGAAAGTGACAAGAGAATAAGTTTCAGGCCCTGAAAAATCAGTGAAATTGAAAAGTGTTGAGAATCCATGTAGTTGCAGGTCATAATTTTGGTGTTTTTCTATTTTACCACATTCAAGATTATCTGGTTAGGAACAGCTCTCCCCGTGAGAGAAACCGAAAAGGAAAACTCACAGAAGACATCGTACTGATGAAAAACATTGTTCTTCACATATCTCAAATGAACAATACCATTGTAATTATACCACATGTGGTTACTCACCAGATCACTTTTACACGCTAATATTTTATCTGAATTCAGTTGTTCTAAGGCTGGCATTGTATTGACACAGCTCTGTTCAAAGTGTGCACAGAAGGAAGCTTGCCTTAAGGTATTGGTCAGGTCATATGATTTTGATTTGAGAACCTAATACATAGCATCTTAAAAATTTACACTTAGGCCATGTGATTTCTACATCTATCTTGGTTTTGTAAGAAAATGCATAGTGTGGATACTAAATTATGAGGATAATCACAAGCAGCTGAGAACAGTAAATGGAACATATCCTAGGGCACAGTGCAGAGGATAAATTTTGAAAATTAGATGCATATAAGTAGAGGTAGACGCCCAGCCTAGTGGAGGAAGTGGGATGAGCCCACCTTGGGATGATCGTGTGCACACGCTGCCCAAGGAAATCTCTGCATACGACATGATACCCATCACCAATGCCAGGGAAAGGAATCCTGACGATCTACAATGATTACTGGGATTTTACCATCAGAGACATGCAGATAGTGTGCTTTTATTTCAAGTATAGAGCTAACTTTCTTCCCTCCCAAAATATGTGTTAATAAATAATAATTTTTGGAAAGATAAACATACTCAAAACTCTCAATCATTTTTTCTGAATGAAACTTTGTTCACAAAGTCCCAGTTGAATCTCACGGCACAGCGGCACCTTGAGAAGCGAGGACATTTAGGCTGACTTTTTTGATCAGACCTCAGCATGGCGTGGCATAGCACAGGGCTGGATGCAGGCCTTGACCTGTGTATGCGCTATCAGTCAGCTGAGTGTCCATGGTCATTATTTTCACTCTTCTGCAGCTATTTGTGGTCCTCAGATATAAAATCCAGATAATCATATTATAGTATTTATAAATTTCTGTAAGAATTAAATTTTATATTTCAGAAAATAGTTGGAAAACAAATGAGAATTTTGTCTTGGGATTTATCAACTTGTCCTGCTGGTGTCTTTCCTTCTGAGAAGCTTCATTTATTCATGGGATCATATTAACCCTTCTTCTAAAGGAAACTGATTTTTCTCATGGCTTGTAATTTGTGTAGGCTTCTAAGGCATGCTAATGCTCACAAATGTTTAGGACGGACTAAGTAATTTTGAAAAGCTTTCTTTACTGGGCCTTTTAAGGATTTTTGGTAACCTAAGTAAAGCGCATGACAAGATCAGTCCCCAGAGAACAATGTCAGAGCACTAAAGCAGTGTCATAATAGCATAGATATTGTCAGAGAGAAAGTGAAGACATTCTAAGAAGTTCTTACTACCTATACTAAAACAAAACTATAATTGGATTAGGAATGAGGAAATTTTCAGTGACGATGGGACAGTGAATGTTTTTTTCCTTGACGCTTCAGGAGTACTTAAAAAGCTAAGATTGTTAGATTATTTCTGTCTAGTAGACATAAACAATTCCCAGCAAAGTTACTTTCAGGAATAACTTTAATGCATATGTTGTTTGAGGTTTAATTAATTCAGAAATGTCCTTAGATCAGTATGTGAATTCAACCAGAAATGACTAATGCTTTATTTCATTTAACAGGCAATAGTATTTTGTCACACAAGCACGTTAT
>PVJX010008219.1:0-16017 GCA_004027295.1 Dolichotis patagonum | reverse complement strand
ATCCTGCCCGCTGGCCCCTATATGTCCACAGCGCTCATCCCTTTGCCCAGTTATGGACCCTCCCCTGCATGTCAAAGAGGCAGGACGGCCGCGACCTCGTGGAATCCTGGCCTGAGAGGCCGGCCTGGCCCTGGGCCATAGTAGGGTTATAGGAAGACTTCCTCAATGGACGTCTGCCCCACCCCCTCTGAGAGGCTCTGCCCCATTTGCTCTGCCACCCCCTCCTCTGTGTTGAGGCTGGGTGGGGGGCGGTGGTTCCCAGGCCTCTTCCGGAGGGTCCCAGGTAATTAGCAGACACCACCTCAGGCAGGCAAATGTCTGTGAGCAGATGGTGCTAGCTGTGCCCAAGTGACAAGTCTCCCATAGCCTCACCTCCTGCCATAAACTCCTTCCCATCAGCCTGACCCCAGCCCTGGAGCCTCCCATAACCGCGGTGCCTTTGGGAGGGCGCTGCCCAGGAGCCAGCCCAGCGCCAGCCTCAGGCTCCGGGTCTCTGCCGCACGCCCACCACCAATCCCCACCTGTCTGCTTCTCAACCATTTGGAGTCTGAGCCTCCTCCACCCAGTCCTCCCTCCCCTGGACCACTTGGCATCCTGCACCCTGATCTTCCTGGGCCCAACCTGCCAGCCCTATGTATTCTCCTTGGTAACCAAGCAGCTCTGGTTACATCACCCCTCTCCCACAGGCTGTGCACAGAAAGATCAAGTCCGTGGCTTCCTCTTGCTGATGGATTCAAAGTCCTGACCTGGTGTCCACATGTTTTTAGGAGTCCCAGCCCTGTTTTTTGCTGCTTCTACAACTTTTTTCATTCTCCAACAGCCCAGGCATGCCTGGCCCTGACATCTGTGCCCTGGACTTGGAATCAACTCAAAGGCAAGGAGAGTCAGTGGGCACCCTGGGGGCCAAATATTCTGCAGACCACCAAGAGGGAACAGGGAGCAGCTGTTCTACCCACAACTACCTGACCGAGTCCTTCAAATCAGAGGGTAGGATTTGCTCGAGCCCCTTAACCCCAGGCCTTCATGCTCCTGGCTTTCTGGCCACTGTAGCTTTCAGATGCCAGGCCCTGAGGGCAATGTGCCCATTGTACAGAGCACAAGCTGAGGCTCAGAGCAGGAGCATCTGTACCGAAAGAATCCCTGCAGCCAGGCATAGGGGAGTGGGGGATCCAACTGTGGCCACTGTTTTGGGAACAGCAGGACAAAGTCTGCAGCTTTCTTGTGGGGGCTGCAGGCCTTGACAAGAGTGATTCCATTTCTTTGCTGTCAGGAGAATGGAATTTCGTGGTGACTCTTTGAGGTCTGAAAACTGGAGGAGGGTGGCCGCCAGCCGCCTCTGCCCCTTCCCCAGGCCCAGCTCCAGCCCGAAGCACTCCCCTTCCCCCTAGATCTCAAGGCTATCTCCAGAAATTGCTCTCCGGGGAGGTGCTTAGCCGAGGGCAGGAAATGGGGGTCTGGGAGGGGGCGAAAGAGGGAAGGTCAGGTTGGCTGGGAAGCCCCTTGGGACCCCTTGGTCCTGGAAGGGGGCTGAGGGAGGATGGTCCCAGGCCCCAGCCCTGGGCAGGATTCCAGGAGCACAGCCAGGCTTCTTGCCTTCCCATCCCAGAGTGGCCACCTTTCAGCTGATCTTGGACAGTGACCTTGCTCCACTCCTGTGAGCCTCAATTTCCCCACCTGTAATATGGGGATGACATTTTTGCAATGCTAGCGATTGAACCCAGGACCTTTCTCTTGGTACACAGATGCCCTACCACTGAGCTACATTCCCAGCCTGTGGCTTTCCTGAGGCCCCCAGGGCCCCCTCCAGGCTCTGGGCAGTGTTGTGTCCCCACTAAGTTCAGAGCCCCTTCACCTACAGGCTCAGCCTGGTGTCTGTTGTCCTTGGGACTGGCTGCCATCTTCCCCAGGTGGTGTCCTGGGAAGATCTGTGAAGACATAATGGGTGAGCCATTAACTACGCAGGAAGTCATCCGAGGCGGCCCATCGGCCTATCACTACCCTGAGCAATGGTTCCACTCAGTGTCCTGGAAACCTGCCTCCCCCGGCCCACAGCCCAGCCCAGAGAGGGAAGGCAGGGTCCCTGACTGCACATCCAGGCAGGAATGTAAGACTGGTTACTGGACAAGCTAGGAATGCCAGACTGCAGGCCGACAGGAGGGAGCACCAGGTACCTACAGACCCCCTAGGGGACAGTAGCCTGGCCAAGGGGGCCCAGCCTAAAGCCTGTGGGTGAGCAGTCACTGCGGCAGGACTAGAGGGACGGGGCCTGGTGGAAAGCTAAGTACCATGACTTCCAGGCAGGGGTGTGGGGGTGATTCCCATGGTTGCACTGGAAGGCTGGGATAGGCAACCTCTTGCTGTGATCAGAGGCCCACTTGGACCCAGACGCCTGCCTGCCCTGCGCCCTTGCCACTGCCCACTCTGTGTGGTCTTGGGCCAGTTCCCGTCTCTCCCTGTGGGCTCAAGATTCTACTTGGCTGTAATGGTGACGTGGCTGGCGCCTTCCTCCCCTGCCCACCAAGTTGGCTTGGGATGGTGCTCTGCAGGCAAAAATCAACAGCCTTCCCACTGGCAGCCTGACCCTTAGGTCTGGACCCTGGGCCCTGGCATGGACAGAGTGGCTGGGCTTGTTAGGGCCAGTCTGACTTGGCCTCAGTGACTAGGAAAGGCTCACGGGGGTACCCTGACCTGGGCATGCTGCAAGCCAGCCAAGTGCTGCCTCTTCCAGGAAGTCCTCTATCCCCTATGTCATCCTGGGTCAGTACCAGCCACCTGAGGCTGTAACCTCCTGTTTACCCATCTGCCTTCATGAGGGCAAGAACACAACTTACACTGCGTCAGGGCCTGGCACAAAGGAAGCACCCAGTAAACACTGGCTGAATGATATGTGGCGGGGGTAGACAGATGGATAGACAGATGAAAGGACAGATAAATGGAGGGATGGGTGAGCAGATAATTAGATGGGTGGATAGATAGACAAGTGAGTGGATAAATAGGTAAACAGGTGGATGGATGGATGGATGGATGGATGGATGGATGGATGGATGGATGGATGGGTGGGTGGGTGGATGGATAGAAGGGTAGAGAGCCTGTTGGAAGCCACCTGCTCATGACTGAGCTTGGCCACCCTGCTGGGGAAAGTACCAGTACCCCTTACACAAGCCTCCAAGGGCCTCTCTTAAGCCTCAGGAGTCCAGCAGGGACAGCAGGGAGAGGGTCTCAGCCCTGGGGCATGGATTTGTCCACTCTAGGAGGGCAGAGACCCAAACCTGGCAGCTGAGCCTCTCCCTGTGACTCCGCCTGGAGCCAGCTGGGTTGAGGGGCTGGCTGGGGCTAATCTGATTTGCAGGTCCCAGTCACAGAGCCTGACTACCAGGACCCACTTACTGAGGTCCTGCGGAGGCCAGACATGCACCCTGCAGAAACCAGAGTCACCCGCTCCAATGGTCTTTGTCTTCCCAAGAATGGCTAGCTTGTGTGGCAGCCACAAGTAGGCACCAGGCACAAGCCCCCGCCCCAGTCAGGACCCTGTGCCCAGGGGCAGTGGAAGGGGGCTCCAGGCTGGGTGGAGGCAGAAGAGCTCAGAGTCTTGGCTCCAAGGGGGCCTTCTTCGCTGTGTGACAGGTACCGCTGTGACCTCAGGCTCTTCCTCTGTAAGATGGGCTGGTGTTGCTTCCCTGTCCTCTTAAGAACAGGATGGATATGGCGTGGGTAGGGTGGTAACCTAGGCCCCCAGAAATGACAGTCACTCCTGCAAGGAGAAGAGTCACTGGGTCTGAGAGTCATTGCTGGGCTCAGGCTTCCACCCACTCCACTTACCCATTCGTCTGTCTGACTGTTCACCTGCCCCCTGCCCCGCAACCCATTCCACTCACTCATCTGACACTGGCCCCAAATGTTTTCTCCATGCCCAGCCCTGCTTGGTATGGAGGGATTTAGACAGGAATTTGCCAGCTCAGGCTTCTGTAGGGCAAAGACCTCAGCAGTCTCCTCTGCACCTGGGGTGGGGGTGACAGGGAAGCAAAATGGGGCCAGGACCTCCTAAGCCGGCTGTGCCCTGGGGAAGGAACTTTCCTGCCTCTTCCTGCTTCCCTGGTCACAGCCAGCAGGATCCCCCAGGTCTGCCTGAGTGTTCAATTTCCTGCACTGCCCTCTGTCCCCACCACCTTCCCCAGGAAAAAACAACAGACACGCATATGCACACGCATGCACGTGCCTACACGAGTGCCACAGCGTGCACAACCCCCAGAGAAAAGCTCGGAAACATGAGCCTGTGGTGGCAGCCGGCTCTGTCACCCAGAGGTGCTGGGATGCTCCAACACATTTCCATCACGGCCAAGACCAGTCTGCAGAGCAGATTTTCACACCTTCCCAGTTGGGATTCCAAGCTGCTGGAAAGTCTGTTGGGAAGGCTGGAGAACTCTGTTTCCCCGTCTCCGCAGGCACCTCAAAATTCTGCTGGAAGTAAAGGCAGGGGCTGAGGGCGAAGAGTGGAGTGGATGGGAGAGACCCAGGTGGCTGCCGTCCTGGCTGGTGGGTAGGGTGCATGGGCAGCCGGGGACATGGGTGACGCTAGAACACGGGCCTGTGTGGAAGGAGTGGTGGCGAGTCAGGTGGCCTCTTGTTTTCAGGAAGCTGCTGCTAGTCTCTCTCTGCCCTAAAACCCATGGGAGTCTCACCTGCTGTCACCGCCAGGCACTTCATGCTCAGGACAAGCCCACCAGGGCCACCAGGGGACTACCATGGTCACTGGCCCTCAGGGGAAGAAGGGGAGGGCTCTGTGCCCGTTACCAGCCCTCTGTCACCCCAGAGGCACTGGGATAAGCCAACACATTTCAGCAAGGCCAAGACCAGTGACCTGGGCAAGCTCTGTCCTCCACAGGCGGGGTCCACAGTGTTGGACTGGTCAGCCCAGGTGCCTTGGGGACCTGGTCAGCACCATGAAGGAAGGGGTGGCGGGGCCTCCTCATCAGGCTGGTGGTGGCAGAAAGAGCTTGCCCACGTGGGTACCAGCCTGCCCGCTGCACCCCCATCCCGCACACTTACCACAGTATTTGGCTTCCCGCAGCCCTGCTGGGTTCCCTGGCTGGTGTTCAGGGTCCTCACAGCTCATGTGGACAGCACACCCTGGGAGCCAGAGCAGGCATGAGGGGAGCCAGCCAGGCTCCTGGAGCTGCTGGGGCTGGGGATACAGCCCCCCAGCGGGGGCCAGGACCTCCAGCTCAGAGGCCGTGGGGTGCCATGGAAGCCCTGGCTGAAGCCTCCAAGCATTCCAAAGTCTCCCAGCAGACTAACTCTGGGCTCCGTCTCACCTCGTTGCAGCAGGAACCAGCCCTGCGGAGAGGGTGCCTGGTTCCCACAGCTGCAGCCTGGCTCCAGTTTCCCACCAGCACAGGAGGATGGGAGGGCCTGGCTGAGCCCAGTGCTGCACTGGGTGACCTGGGCCTAGACTTCCTCCTACGATGACACCTGTGAGCTCTGTCCCTTGGGACGAGCCCCGGGCTGACACATTAGAAAGAACATCTCTGTGGTGCCGGGGCTCTAGACAGCCCTAGGCAGCAGAGTGAGTTCGAGGGTCCCGGACCTGGTTCGCAGGAGGCAGATGAATAGCCCGGAAGTAGTCACGCCCAGGTCTCCATGGCTGCCGCCCAAGTGGCAGGAGCCCTGCTGGACAGGAGGCTCCAGAACTCACCACCCTTTGCAGGCAAGGCCTGCTTGGCTGGCCAGGGCGGGGCTGCTACCCAGGCCAGCGGGGTTGGAGCCTGGCCACACTCTGGGCTGTGGATGTTTCTCCTAAGCACTGGATTTTTCCTCTCTCCTCCCTCTGCCCAGGGCCTCTCTGCCAATCTGGCCAACTCCAGCGTCCACACCACTCCCCCATGACATGATTGGCCTCTGTGCCAATGAGGCCAACACGCGTCCACACCACTCCCCAGGCTGCTTCCGGCTATCGGCTCTTTCTGCCAACTCCATTTTTCCATCATCAGTGGGCTGGAGGCCAGGGCATTCAGCAGGCCAGCTGCATACTGCCCCCTCTGCCCTGTCCACTCCTGCTGCCTCTTGCAGAAGGCCAGAGCCTGGTGGGCTAGGACACAGTCTGTGCCAGTTGGATGGGGCAAGGTCTGAGCTCAGTGCCACAACTGTGGGTGGTGTTCCTGCATGGTTCCTTTAAAACTTCAGAGACCAGGATATCTGGCCTCAGCAGGCCATTGTAGCCTAATCCTCAACTTTCCCATCTAGAAAATGGGTCTAATGTTCTACATGAAACTCATGATTTTACAGAACCTCGCATTGTCCTGTGTTTCCACTGGCCTCTTCCCAAGCAGGCTGCCCTTCCTTATAAATCCTTATCTAGTCCTGAGTGACTCTGTCCTGGAGAGATGTTTCTATGAACAGGGACATGCCTGATGGCTGAGGCCAGGATGAATGGGGGTCCCAGAGGACAGCAGCCTCCCAGAGGTGAGCACCTTCTGCAGAGTGCCCTTGGATGGACGGCAAGGAGTGGAATTCCACTCCCCAGAAACTTTTGTTTTGTTTCTGATTTTGTCTTTTTGAGATAGCATTTCACTATGCAGTTCAGGCAGGCCCTGAATTCATTTTGTAGGCCAGGCTGGCCTCAAACTCAGTGATCCTCCTGCCTCAGCCTCCCGAGTACAGGGATTATAGGCATGTGCCACCCTGCTCGGCCTTGGAACGGGTTTCTTTAGTCACAAACGCATTTGCCTGGAGCTGTGTTTCCCAGCTCCCTGATGAGCCCTACGGGAACTCACCCTCCAAGGCAGTGGGCCCCCCCACCCCCCAACATGGCAGCAGCTCTAGGCTCGGGGAGATATTTCTGGAACAGTTTAGAACCAAAATATTTTTCAACCAAACATTTTAGAAACCATTTAAAAGCCAGCATACTTTGAAACTCGACACTTGAAAAGCGACTTTGCAAGTCTGTGCCCAAGTTTCCAAAGCCAAA
This sequence comes from Dolichotis patagonum, assembly GCA_004027295.1. Classification (NCBI taxonomy): domain Eukaryota; kingdom Metazoa; phylum Chordata; class Mammalia; order Rodentia; family Caviidae; genus Dolichotis; species Dolichotis patagonum. The sequence goes on along the minus strand of PVJX010008219.1, from coordinate 9,053 downwards.
ACTTCTGGAAACCTCCTGGCAACAGGACACTCTGGAATGGGACCAACTGAAATGGCAAAGAGTTCCATCCACAGTGCTTTTTAAGCCTGTTTTTTACTTTTATTTTTTTTGAGACAAAGTCTCACTATGTGGTTCAGCCTGGCCTAGAACTCACTATATCCCAGGCTGGCTTTGAACTCCTGTCAACCCTCCTGCCTCAGCCTCCTGAGTGCTGGGATTATAGGTGTAGGTCACCACACCTGGTTTAAGCCCCCAGTTTTTACAAGCTGCTGAAGTAAAAGTGGCTTCACCAAGGCTGGATATTCCTCTGGAGTTTTCCTGAGAAGAAAGCAGGACGGCTGGCAGCCCTCGAGCAGTTCTCGCTTGCACAATGAGGGCACCCATGGTGCTGTCGGAGGATAGGAGGCCCCTGCAGTTCTGCGTTCTGTAGGCCTCTCAGAAACCCTCCACCCAGCGCTCTCTCCTAAGCCCTCCCAAACCAGGCACCTGGGCAGTCACCAGCCCTCCAAGCCTGATGTTCTCCTTTGGGGACCGACCGGGCCCTTGTGGCCTGTGTGTGGCTGAGGCTGCAGGACACGAGCCTGGGGTCCCACCTCGCCTGTGCTCACTCACACCTGCCGTTTGGTGCTTTCATACCCTTCAGGTTTTGTTCCTCCACGAAGGCCACCGAGTGCCACTGTGCACGATGCCAGGTGACATGTATGACCCTGAGGACACTGGTCAGTGAAACAAGCCAGACACAAAAGAACAAATTCTCTGTGATTCCACACCTATGGAGCCCCTAGAGAAGTCAGATTCCTACAGACGGAGAGCAGTGTGGCGGGAGCCAGGGAGGGGTGTGAGGAGTTAACGCTCGGTGGGTGCAGTTCCAGGTTGGGAAGGTGGGAGTTCTGGGGGTGGCCGGCGGTGACAGCTGCACCCCAGTGTGGAGGAGCTCAGGGCCCCTGGATGTGCCCTTACACCTGGTCACAGTGGTGTCCTTTATGTGATGCTCACATTTACCAGTTTTGGACGTGAAATGAACACCAAGGGGAACCATCCCTACTACCAGCCCTGGTTCATCCAAGGAAATCTCATTATGGATCAACTTTCTTCCTGTGAGTCATCCCTTCCCTGGACAGGAGGGCCTGCCATGTAACAATAAAATATAATGGCTTTATTTTAATCACTGTTAATTTACCCAGTTCCTACTCCACATGTGCAAGTGCAGCTGTCTGCCTTCCACATCTGGGAGGGCCTGACGCTCATGAGGCCCCACCCGCCCTCTCCCGCTCCCCATGAGGAATCTCCAGGGACCCACATCAGCCTCCGTGGAGTGAGGTCTAGGTGCTCACTTAGCACAGGGCTCCGTGCTTTGGACCTTATAAGCAGAACATTGTCCAGGACCCACAAAGGCACAACTGTAAGCTCTTCTTCTGTGAGTTTTGCATGCACCAAAGTCTATTAGTGCACTGATGCATTCTCACCCACGGAAGAAGGTGACAGGTAAAGAACCTGTTCTCACCAGCTGGCTCACAGGCCCCTTGTGCAGGCTCCTCAGGGTGGGCATCAGCCTGAGCACTGCCCTGCCCACCTGAGGGCCCTTCTAGCCGCAGGCCTGATGCCAGCCTGGGCTCGTGTGTCTCAACCAGCCCCCAACATGCAAGTTCAGGTCCCAGTTTAGGGTCCACTCCACCCAGAGACCTTGGCCAGGGCTACCCAAGCCCAGCTCTCAAACCTCTGCACATGACTAGTCCTGCCTACCACCAGCTCCCACCAGCCCCAGCTGAGGATGTGAAGAGCAGAAGGAAAGAAGGCTGTGTCCATTCATCACTGCCAACCAGCAGACCCCATCAGACAACCGTGTCGCTACTGTCATGGAGTGACGGCCACATTGAGTCACCCAGGCCTCCAAACCGGTGTTGCATCCTCGCCAGCTTCCCTCTCAGTGATGCGGACAGAGGTAACTCCCGAGGGGGAAAATCTCCCACGTTCTCCAATTAGTCTCCACTGGCCTGAACTGGAATCCCAGTGGGGGCCTTGCCCCCATCACTGGGTCCTGACAGCATGACCGAATATTTACACAACTTCAGAATGCTGATACGTCACGGTGCCCCAGGGACTGCTGCCCAGCACCCTCAGAGGTCATGTGGCTCTCCACGAACACAATGTCTTCAATCCTAGTTTATCAAATACCAACTTATTACTGAACAGACTGGTGTGCGAGTCAGGATCCTGTGTGTTTAAGTGCCACAAATCCAACTTGTGTTAGCTTAAGCAAGTGGACACTTACCAGACCCCACACCTGAAAAGTGTGGACGCCTCTGGCTTCAGGGGCTGAAACCATCTGGAGGTCCACGCCCCTCGGTCCCCTGCCGTACTTCCTTGCCTGCAGGTCTGAGCCTCGGCTGGCCACAAGCTCCTGGGCCAGAGCCGGATGGGGTGGGAGATGCAGCACCAAGGTGGGGCGGAGGCTGCTCCTGGCACAGGTCCCCGCTGGCTGTCAGCAGGCCCAGCCCTGTGGCTCCGCTGGGGGCTCGATGGTAACCTGCAGAGGGGCTTCTGTGTACCAAGCAGCTGGGGGGAGTGGAGTGAACCTGCGCGTCCACCTTGAGCAGCCGCAGCAGCTGGGCAGCGTCCTCATCCAGCGTCTCCAGCTTCCCCACGAAGTCGTAGTCTATCTGGCACGGGTGGCAGAGGCGGTACACCTGCCGCCAGTGCTCGTTGAAGGGCGCCAGCTTCTCGGTGTGGGGGTCCAGCAGGTACTGGATGAAGTTGGCGAAGGTGACCTTGAGGCCGGCGCTGAAGGCCTCGCTCACCGAGGCGGGCAGGCTGGTGCGGTTGGCGTAGAGCCGCAGCATGGGCGCCGCGAACTTGCGGTAGAACTCCTCGTTCTCCAGCTCGAACTTGCTGCGGAAGGCCGAGATGAGGCGCACGAAGGGGTCGCGCACGAACAGGAACTTGGTGTACTTTTTCAGCTTGATCTTCATGAGGTGCCGCGAGAACCGGCCGTAGCGGCGCCAGAACTTGTTGAAGGTCAGGTGCGCGCTGCTGTTGTGCACGCGCTCGCGCGGGATGTCCAGCGGGTCGCGGTAGGGGGCGCCGCGGTCCAGCAGGCTCTCGCTCAGCACGATCATCACGCGCTTCCAGTTGGTGCAGGCCACCTTGGGCACGTAGCAGTAGATGACGCCGTGCCGGTCGTCCACGATGAGGTGGTTCAGCTCGTAGTTGGGGATGTCGTCGAAGGAGCGCTCCTTGGTGGGGAAGGCCAGGCTGGAGTCGGCCAGAAGTGGTGCAGCACGCTCCTCCGCTCGGCCTGCTGCCGGCCTGCGTCGGGGTGCTGCTGAGTGTTCTGCGGGGACCAGTCATAGCCCCTCACGCTCTCCTCCATGGGGCTCTGTGCCGCCTTGCTGGGGGACTGCACCGGGGGCTGCTTGGTCTTCTTCTTGGAGAAGTCGTTGTGCTTTGCGCCAGAAGTCAGCAGCTTATCTAGAAATTCGTCCACATCGGAGGGGAACTCCTTGTCCTCCCCCTGCTCGGGGGTGGGGAGGGGCGCCAACGCGTGGGTTCTGGACAGGGAGGTGTGCAGGTAGAAGTGAGCAGTACCCACGTTGTCCCAGTACACGATGATCAGCAGAACCATGAAAACAGACCCCAGCGCCAGCCACAGCCGGAAGAGCCGGGGCTTGGTCATGCTGCCCGGCCAGGGCTGGGCCTGCGCCTCGACCCTCTCACTTCAGCTTCACAGAGAGCCAGGGCATCGCTCTGAGGTGAACCTGGAGGCACGATGATACCATGTTAGTGACAGCCCTGTGCACAGGTCCTCTACCGCCCACCTCCTGCTTCTGACTCAACTTTTTTAGGCCTCATCATCACTCCAGCTCCTCTGTGGAAGGTGACTGATGCCACTCGGAATGACCCAGGACACGAGTGTAACCAACCAGACAAGCAGAGACCCTCCATCACTGCACCACACGGAGGAAGGCCTAACAGCAAGGAGCTACTCTCCAGAAGGAGGCGGGGGTGCAATGAAAAACAGTCACCAAGAGGCTAGAGCCCAAGGGTAGGAAAATGCTAAAGATGCCCCGTCCCTAAAACACCCTTCCCGGTGCACATCTATTATAGGAAACAGCTCCTGCAGTGGCTGCCTTCAAGAGGAACTGCCGAACCCAGATAGCTCAACAACCTGCTTCCTGTGCGTCTACCACTTGATGTGGAAGGGGCAGCATGCTGAGCCCAGCTCAGTAGAAGGTGGTGGAGGTGTGTGACACATGCCAGGTTCCAGAGTGCCAGTGCCCATCTCATGAATAGAGCTGGGAACCTGTACGTGGTGGCCTGACAACAGAAAACGCTCTTCAGCAACACCTGCTCCACTTAAGCCAATTACCAGTGCAACACTACATGGGGGCCATCCAGCAGCCGATCCTCCAGCCCATCCTTCCCTAACTCCTCAGCCAGACCCAGGTGGGGCCAGGCAGGTAGCTGAACCCCCTCCCTCCACCCAGGGGAGCAGGAGATACTCTGAGCGTCCTACCAATCAGTGTCATGTAGTCCTGCAGGGGCTGGCCTCGACCTCACCGGTCATCAACAAGGTGGAAGGAAGTGGTGCAAGGTAGGACACCTGTCCTCTGATCCACTCCCCCGGCCACAGAGGGGCACCTTAAGAAGCTGGGCTCACTCTACTCCTGTCCCCATCAGCACCCATGGGGTGGAACCAGGTGGCTGGAGGTGGAGCTGGCTGGCAGTCCACTTTCTCCACTTCTCTCTGCTGAGCGTAGAAAACATTAGCCATGCACACATTGAAAGCAGAGATGATTATATTAATAGCACATGCAGTACATTTCAGAAGAAAAGATTACCATTACCACTGTACCCTCAGGACCAAGTGCAGTGGCACCCCAGCCCCCGTAGCATGTGTGTGTGCAGACTGTGTGTAAATGGACGTCTATTTGTGAAAATGTGCAGATGAGTGGGTGAATATTCACCAAGACAGCACTGGTAAGTATCCTTGGGTGGTGGGCATTTGGGTGACTCTGTTATGGTTTATATCTAGATGTCCCTGACTAGATCACAGGACTAATCCTATCATGGATTAGTCCACTGAGGAGTTTACAGGTGTGGATTAGTCCACTGAGGAGTTTACAGGTGTGGATTAGTCCACTGAGGAGTTTACAGGTGTAGATTAGTCCACTGAGGAGTTTACAGGTAAGTGTGACACTGAGAAGTGAACCCTGGTTGGAGCCGGATCATCTCCCTCCCTCCTCGATTGTTCTCAGCTTCCTGCTGCCATGCCAGGGACTGAAACCCCTACAAACTGTGAGCCTTTTATAAACCTCTCCTTCTTTAGATTATGGATGTTTGGAATTGTGATCTAGCAATGAGAAAGTAACCAAGACAATGGCTTCTTTGTGGTTTACTGTATTTAAATTTGTTTTTGTTTACATTAACTATTTTTTTTACTATTAGAAAACAATTTTCATTTTTAAAAATATAGGCAACTGTGATAGTTAACTGTGTCAACTGTGATAGTTAATTGTGTCAACCAAGAAATCCTCAATTAAATTGTTGGGTTTTGGGGGGGTTGTTTTTTTGGTACTGGGGATCAAACTCATGACCTCATGCTTGCCAAGCAGGTGCTTTTGCCACCGAGCTAAATCCCCAGGCTCTAACTAAATTGGATCAGCACAGTTCTGCCTGTGGTTGAGGGGATTTACCGAGCCTGGGGCAGGTTTGTCCCCTGCATGGAATAAAAGGGGAAGGAAGAAGGAAGGCTCGCTTCTGTTTCTTTGGGGAAGCTCCAGTGCTCAGCCTCCGAGGGTATCTGAAGTAAAAGTAAGGGCACTGGGACTGGGGATTTAGTTCAGTGGCTTAAGCGCCTGCCTGGCAAGTGTGAGGTCATGAGTTCGATCCCCAGTACCAAAAAAAAAAAAAAAAAAAAAGTAAGAGCACTGATTGGGAAAGAATGGGATCCCATAAACGGGGATGGAGATGGCTGGGGGGATCCTGATGAGGCTGAGGATACTGAGCTACTTACTAAATTCTAGAGATTCTTTTCCAGAGGAAGAGATTTCCCCACCCAGGTGGTGAAGGCATCCCCACCCCCAACCCGTGGCACTGGCCTCTCTTCCTATACCCGAGGAAACTAATCCTGGGTTGACCAAGCATGATAATGCCCCGACACTCCCCAAGACCCACCCCCACCACCCATGTTTGAGCTTATAACCAGGCTCAAGTCACAGGTGGCTCCTAAGAGTGAGGTACATGGTGTGACCAATGAGGAGATCCATTAGCCTCCTAACAAACTTCTTGAATTTTCTGTCATAAATGAGGCCTGATGAGCAATTGTGGAAATGCATTTTATGGGTGTGGGATACTGGTAGCAAAAACATACATTTGGGTCAGGCTAAGTTTGTTGATAAGGACCGTAGGGATTCTGAATTTAATGTTGCAGCTTGTGGAGTGAAAAAAGGTGTTAACAGTTTCTTAGGCTGATTGGCAGAAGTATGGAAGATGCTGTGACTGAGTTAGAGACACCTGACGTTCAGTGGTTCACTATTGATAAGAGGATTCCGTGGCTTAGGGAAAGGGAATGGTGAAAGGATTTGTCATACTAACCCTAATCTACCACACTGAGACGATCCAGAAAATGCACCCTTCATTCATACCCTGAGAAACAGATTCGTGAGGGGAGCACCAGCACCCCCATAAGGCCCTGTCACGGTCTTCTCTATACCACACCTTACAGTGGGAGTCACTCAATTGGGAAATTTAAGGGCAGTGGGTTTAGTTGGATCCTGGAGTGGCGGGGGTCAAGCGGCAGCACGTAATTGTCAAAGGCAGGGCACGTGCACTTATCATAACGGCCAGCAGAAGGAGAAAAATGATCAGAATGGTCTATAGTGTTGGCTGATTAGCCGTAGTGTTCTCAAAAGTAAAACAGACAGGAAGCCTACAAAGTTCTTACTAGATTTATATAATCAAAATAAATAAGGGCAAATGAACAGAAATCTACTTCAAATCGCAGTAATGGGGAATCACGGCCCCTCAAACAATTCTCAGATTTGAGCCAGTTTACAAACCCAGAGTTCGAATGAAGGGGAGCCTAGGTCTCCTTAAGGAAGGACCCCAGTGCACCACCAGAAATTTATACAATCTTTCTCCCACCCTTCCTCAAAGGGACTAAGGCCTTTTACCAGGGCAACTGTACACTGGGGGAAGGGAAATGGTTAGATATTTGGGGGACTTACAGACACTGGTTCTGAACTAACACTGATTCTAGGGGGTCCAAAACATCATTGTGGCCCTCCAATAAGAGTAGGGACCTATAGAGGTCAGGTGATCAATGGCGTTTTAGTAAAGGTCCAACTCACAGAGGGTCCAGTAGGTCCTCATATCTATCCTATAGTCATTGCCCCAGATCCAGAATGTGTAACTGGGAGATGCACTTAGTACTTGGCAGAATCCTCACACCAGTTCCCTAACCTGTAGTATCAGGGCTCTTATGGTTGGAAAAGCCAAATGGAGGCCATAAGAGTTGCCTTTACCCGGTAACTAGTAAACAAAACTAACATTGCATCCCTTGAGGGGTTCCAGAGGTTAGTACCACTACCCAGCACTTAAAGGATGCGGGGGTGGTGGCTCCCACCATATCTCCATTTAATTCTTCCATCTGGCCTGTGCAAAAGACAGATGGGTCTTGGATAATGACTGTAAATTACTGTAAACTGAATCAAGGTGATTCTGAGTACAGCTGCTGTGCCAGATGTGGTTTCCTTGGTTGAGCAGATTAACGCATCTGCTGGTACTTGGTACACAGCTATTGATTTGGCAAATGCCTTCTTCTCCACACCTATCCATAAGGCCCATCAGAAGCAATTTGCTTCCAGCTGGCAAGGCCTGCATTATACCTTCACTGTCCTCTCTCAGGGTTATATTGACCCTCCAGCCGTGTCACAGCTTAGTTTGCAGGGATCTTGACTGCCTGTCTCTCCCACAAGGTATCACACTGGTGCATCCCATTGATGATATCATGCTCACTGGATCAAGTGAACAGGAGACAGCAACCACTCTGGATTTGTTAGTGAAGCATTTGCGAGGTGGAGGATGAGAAATAAATCCAACTAAAATTCAAGGTCTTTCTACTTCCGTAAAATTTTTAGGAGTCCAGGGGTGTGGGGCATGTAGAGAGATCCCTTCTAAGGTAAAAGATAAGTCGTTATATTTGGCTCCCCCCACGACCCAAAAAGCAGCAGAGTGCCTAGTGGGCCCATCTGGATTTCACAGGCCACACATTCCTCATTTAGATGTTTCACTCCAGTCCATTTACCAAGTGACTAGAAAGTGGCTAGTTTTGAGCAGAGCCCAGGACAAGAGAAGGCTCTACAACAGGTGCAGACCGCTGTGCAGGCTGCTCTGCCACTGGGGCCATGTGATCAGGCGGACCCAATGATACTTGAAGTAGAGATGCTGTCTGGAGTCCCTGGAAGGCCCCACAGATGAACTGCAGCGGAGGCCTGAAGGATTTGGGAGCAAGGCTCTGACGTCATCCGCAGACAACCGCTCTCCCTTTGAGAAACAGCTCTTGGTCTGCTACTGGGCCTTAGTAAAAACTGAACACTTGACCATGGGATACCAGGTCACCACGTGACCCAAGTTGCCCACTTTGATCTGGGTATTATCTGACCAACCGAGTCATAACACTAAATGTGCACAGTAAGAGTCTATCATTACATGGAAATGGCACACACATGGCCGAGCCAGAGCAGGTCCAGAGGGCACAAGTAAGTTACATGAAGAAGTTGCCCGCTCCTACTCCTGCTGTATTGCCTCTGTCTCCCACATGCACCTGCGGCCTCACGGGGTGCACCATCCTGGGTACCAAATGGGTGTACCGTGTGCTCAGCTGCCAGAGGAAGAGAAGGCTAGGGCCTGGCTTATGGATGGCTCTGCACACTATGCAGGCACTCCCACGAGTAGACAGCTGCAGCATTATGGCCCTTTTCAGGACATTCCAGAAGGACAGTGGTGAACGGAAATCATCACAGTGGGCAGAACTCTGGGCAGTGAACCTGGTA
>PVJX010008218.1:54178-66510 GCA_004027295.1 Dolichotis patagonum | reverse complement strand
GAAGCATTAGAGACATTATAAGACTTCAAAAGCAAGTAATAATCAAACCAGAGTGGGTATCTTAGTGAACCTTGTCATCTTCAGTGTAGTTGCCTATACTCTTAGACTTGATGCTATCCATCACAACAGATTTAAATAAAATCAGTCAATACAAAGTAGTAATCTAACAAACCAGATTCAAATAAGATCAGTCATAATAAGACAGTATAAGTTATAAAGGTCTTCAGATTAAGTTAATAGGAAAATTAGGGATGATTACCACAATATGTCCTCTTATTTTTGGGATAGCTGACCATGTCCTCAAGTCTAGTGTAAGTAGACATTCTTTGTATCTTTGTATCCATTCTTTGTATCTTTACTGCCTGTTCCCTTGTTATTTTTAAGAGATCTTCCCTTTCATGACCCCACATTGCAAGCCTGTGTTCAATTTTTGATAGTCTATCTTTGGTTTCTTTCAAGCAGTTTTGCCAGCTTCCTATGGAGTCTTTAGTTTCCTGATAATCTCTTTGAATCTGCTTCATAAATTCTAGGCTTTTTCTGAACAGCACGTAATCCAAGCAGAGTGGTGAGAATAATGTAAATTTTAAATCTTGTTACCCCATTAACAGTATCCTCTGCCTCCCTTTTTTAGACAATTCCTCCCCTTTCACTCCCATGGGGTGCACTGCTTGTTTTGGGTCCCACTGCCTCCCAATATAGAGCAGCTCAATAGACCCTATCTCCTGATCTACTCTGCCTATGTTTCTCTCTGTTAGTATTTTGAGGCCCTCAATACTAGAGATTATAGCCAATCTTCTCTGCCTCATTTCTGCTATTCTATTTTTCTGCCATTGATAGTCTATTTTTCTCTTTCACTTCACTGTCTGCCTCGTTCACTGAGGCATCTCTGCCACTGTTCCTGAAATGCTCATATTCTTGTTCTCTCTCCCTAGAATGTCTTTCAGTATTTTTTGTAGGGTTGGACTGGTGGTCACAAATTCTCCAAGTTCCTCTTTGTCATGGAAGCATCTTTTTTCTCCATTGATTTCTAGAGAGAGTTTTGCAGGATACATCAATCTGGGCTGGAGATTGTTCTCCTTCAGCGCTTGAATTACATTACTCCAAGCTCTTCTTGACCTGATGGTCTGTATTGAGAAGTCTGCCATGATTTTGATGGGTTTTCCTTTATAGGTGATCTGTTTCTTTTCTCTAATGGCTTTTAATATTCTGTTCTTATATTGAATTTCTGGGATCTTGATTATTATGTGTCTGGGTGTAGCTCTGTTTGGGTTGTAGGTGGCTGGACTTCTGTATGCTTCATACCTCTGCATATCATTTCTTTTTTCTATACTTGGGAAATTTTCTTTAATAATTTCTGTGAGTAGCCTTTGTAATTCCTCTGATTTGATTCCTGCTTCTTTATTCACATACTTTATTCTTAAGTTATAAATCCTCTTGTCATCTTCCATTCTTTGTATCTTTACTGCCTGTTCCCTTGTTATTTTTAAGAGATCTTCCCTTTCATGACCCCACATTGCAAGCCTGTGTTCAATTTTTGATAGTCTATCTTTGGTTTCTTTCAAGCAGTTTTGCCAGTTTCCTATGGAGTCTTTAGTTTCCTGATAATCTCTTTGAATCTGCTTCATAAATTCTAGGCTTTTTCTGAATTCTTCATTAAATTTTTCTCTCCATTTGTGTTCCTCCATTTTTCTGTCTGTGTCTTCTTGAGAGGTGCCCAGCCCTTCTTTTATTAATCTACTTATCTCTTGTTTAATTTGATTTAATATTTCAGTTTTGGTCCCCCTTACAAGGTCCTGAAGATATCTCTTTATGTCTGCTAATGCTGTGTTTGATGTTGCATTTTTGCTGCCCTCAGTCTCTTTTATATTTACCTCTCCTGGATCAATGTTCTCAGGTTTGTGGGCTGGGAGTGTTTTCTTATTTCTCCCTTTCGTCATGTTTTTGGTTCCTTCCATACAAGTGTACAGTGTAATTCCCAGACCCTTTTATTGTTGGTTAAGGCTCCTCTAGAGGGTGCAGGCTAGGAGCTTTAGCCCTCTTCAATAGGTTATCAGAGATTAGAGTTCACCCTCCGGCAGTGTGCACTATCTCCTCCCTTCTGGGCCTGTCAACCTTTGCAGGCCTTCACTGCATCAGTGTGCTCTGATCTCAGGGGCGCGGCCTAGTCCAAGCAGATTCCATTAATCCACTCAGCGAGGGGAGCAACCAGCTGAAGCCACTTCCTTATGGAGTTAGGGCTGTCCTGCCCAAATCCAACATGTCATCCAGTCGGTTTCCCCTTTCCCGTGGGAGGGTCTTATTGCCATCACTCACTGCATCCACAAGAACTGCTGGGCTCCCCGACCTCCGACTTAAGCGCGGCTATGGTGGGAATTCATGGTGCCTCTGGGTGGGTCGCGTGCAGGGCCAGTCTGGGCAAGCTGCATGCAGGGCTGTTCAGCTCCACACTCCGGTGGCTCAAGCCAGTCGCTTTGGCGCGGATCGCTTGTTCAGGTCGGGCAGGAATTCAGGCGTCTCGAGGAGGGTGCCATGCTCGCTGATCTTATCTTCACTAATAGTAGCCCCAGGACCTCATATTCGAGGGGTCTTTTGCGCTTTAGTTTCTTCATGGGTTGTGAGAGTCCATCTCTCTCTGTTTGGGTCTCTCCAGGGTGTTTTATTCTGGCATTTGGGCTGTCTCTCTCAGAGAGGGTCTCTCTCCTGCTCCCTACCAGTCCACCATCTTGTCTTCTCTCACTGTTACAATTCTTATTCACAAATATTCTTGTATTAAATCTGGACTCAAAGATAAAGCAAAACAAAAAAACATTATTGTTTATACATTACTAGCATGAAGATTTCTATGATCTTAAAGTAAAAGCATTTTACATTTCTAAAATATTTTAATAGAGATCACATATACATTGTAGTATATTTTCATAACTGCTATGTTTCATTCTTATGATGTTTATCTCTTGTTATGCTCACTTTTATGATGGGTACATAAGCATAAGAAAACAGTATATATTGGTCTCAGTATTCTCCATAAATTCAAATATCTACTGACCATCTTGAAAAGCATGCTCTGTTACTAATAAAGCATTATTCTATATAAGTAAGAGAGATGAAAAGAAATACCAGAAAGAGAGGAGCCTTTTTTGTGAGGTTAGTATCAAGTTCAGATTTAGTCCACATTCCATCAACCTGAGTTGATGGCAAACCTTAGAAAGGTCACTGAAAAACTTACACTGAGATATTTTGACCTCTGTGGTACTCTTTTCTCAATGCTTCTGAACGTCAGTGAGCTGTATAATGGGACATCAATTTTACTCTTGGTGTCATCATGATCATTTACCTGGATAGTTGAATTAAGATTTTTCATAGAAGGAAGTAAAGATTATGACACTAGAGAAAAGTACTAAATAATTCTTCATTTATACTTCAGTAGCAATATTTTTAAAATATTAATTCCCTACACCATACATTCATGAAAGAAAAATACAATGACTTCAAAGCTTCTGCCTCAAGACTATGAGGACAAGTTTTGAACATATTTTGAAGGTAAATATGGCAATGTCTGTTCAAAGATTATTATAATTCTATGAAAAAGCAAAAGTAGATCAATGAAATTTTAGACTTTGTGTACAACTACTAAGAGGAGATTTAAGGGTGTTTTGTTTGACAGAAGTGTGTTTTCCACTGAACAAAAACATGGAGTTGTGTAACAGATAATCTGATAAACCAGGCCAGAGTTTTAGAGGGAAAATTATGCTATAGGTATTGATTTGGAGTTTCTCATTCTAGCAATTCTATTTAAGCTCGTGAGAATATCAAAATGATTGAGGTATGATTGTAAAAGTAGCCCAATAAATTGTTCTAAGATCCATCAAGTTATGATCTCTTCTAATTTAAGGAACAAATCATTACAGAAAATACTATGACTGACATCTTGGGTAAATATATCATATCTGAATTATACAGCTTCAGAAAGCTTCTTTGACTAGCAAAGGCAGTCACAAGAAAAGTTGACAACATACATCTTAGTAAATGTACTCAAAAGTAGAAAACCATCAGTCTAAAAGATATTGTATTTGACCATGACACTATGTTAACTTTAAATAAAGTGGACTGAAGTAAAAACTTGGCTTCTTAGAATTTACTGATAAAACTTATACCTCTGAAATCTTCTTGAAATGCTGTGTCTTAGTTACTTTTTACTCATTGCTGAGACAAAATACCTGATGCCCAAAGTTGGGAAAAGAAACGTTTATTTCTTACAGTTTTTGGAAGTTTCAGTCCATACTCAGTTGGCTCCAAGGCAGGGTGGCATGGTGGGACCACAGCTCATGGTGGCTGCAAAGAGCAAAGCAGAATCCAGCAAGAGAGAAAGACACCTTCTTCCTGCCATTACATCACATCCTGGCTCCACCACAGGAGGGTGTACCACTGACACCACCAATCCAAGCACTAGACAATGAACCAATAACAAATGCACAATGCAAATACATGAGGCCTGGGGGCCACTGACACAAACCATGACATGGTGTATGTCTTTGTAAAAGATACTGCAAAATGCTAACATATCTTGAAATCATTGTGTTATTTTTCATATGTTGTTTTCAAAATATTTTTTAAATTTGCAGAATGTGTATTATTCAATGCATTATTTGCCAGTTTATTATTAATCAGTCCCCAATATTTAATGGTTTCCCATAATATGTGTTTTATGGTTATAAATCTACATTGTTTTAAATTTCACATATTTAAATTCACATATTTAAAAGGGCAAACATATCAAGAATGATGCATCAAATAATATATTGAATCAATATATTAACTTCAACTCCATTATTAAATGTGAGAAAGTTGAGGGACCAGGGATTTAGCTCAGCAGCATAAGTGCCTGCCTTGCAAGTGCGCAGTCATGAGTTCGATCCCTGGTACAAAAAAAAAAAATGCAGGTCAGGGATATAGCTCAGTAGTATGAACACCTGCCTGGAAAACTCAAGGCTGTGAGTTCAATCCCCAGTACAAAAAAAAAAAAAATAAAATAAAGAAAGAAAGTTGAGTAATTATAAAGTTGGTATTGCGAGGACTTTGGTCAGTCAGTTTTCTTGAACTTCCTGCTTCAGTACAGTCCAACAAAAAAACTACTATTACCTCGCAAATAAGAACTATACCCACTCCCATCCTGCATGTGTCCATAAAAGATTACTATCATATCTCTAGATCTCTTCCCAGATATTCAGACAAATCCAATTTTGGTCTCAGTGAGTCCAAAAGAAACAAACCATGTAAGAAATGAAGAGTACCAGGCTGAAGATTTAGCTCAGTGGCTTAAGCGCCTGCCTGGCAAACACAAGGTCATGAGTTTGAACCTCGATACCAAAAAAAAAAAAAAAAAAAAAAAAGGAATGAAGAGTACCAAGTAACAGTCTTTAGGCAAAACAACTTTATGTTATTTCTATGAATGTGACAAGAATTCAGCACATTTCTTCTGAAAGGGAAATTAAAATTGCAAATAAAGCTTACCAAGAATGCCCTCCAAAGCCAGGTGGACCCAACAGGCCTGATAATAGAACATTATTTTTTTAAATTTTCTAATCAGAATTTCTAATAAATAAGACTGATTGTAACAAAGACAATACTTGTAATGTCTGAGAAGTTTTCAAAATTCATTAAAAATAGCAAAAGAAATTATCAAGTATTTAATGAATACCAGATGCAAGACATGTGAATTTAGGAATACTGAGATACTATATTAAAACTCTTAATACAAGATAAAAGCAGGTCCCCAAAGGAGCTGGAGAAGAAACAAAGGTGACATATTCAAAAATGATAGTTATGCTCTTATAAAATCTGAAGAACATGGAAAATTTTTTGTTATCTTTTTGACACAGGGTCTCCCTATGCAGTTCAAGTTGGCCTTGAGCTCTCAAACTCACAATGATCCTCCTGCCTCAACCTCCTGAGTACTGGGATTACAGGAATATGCCACCATACCTGGTTTAATATTTTTTAAATGTTTGAGATAATTCAGTAGTTTTCTGGGATCTCTGTTTTCTGTGTCAATGAATAGTTAGAATGTGAAAAATATTGAACACAATTAAGGAATTGTCTAAATGCTAGTGACCTTATATTTAAAGAATCCAAAATCTAGCATCAAAGAAATCTCGTTGCCTAAATTTTAAACCCATCAAGCATCAGAATAATTTTCACAATTCCTAACATATTGAAATGAATGGGTAATTAAATCCATTCAAATAACTTAAGATAGAAAAAGAATGAATACTGCCCATAATTCATCTAGTAATTAATTTATCTAAAAGTCATTTGTTGCAGTGTTATTTGAGTTTTTCCATAAATTTGAAAATTCTGGAAAAAAAGACTAACAATGAGCAATATTAAGAATTGATAGATTATACACAAATTTATAATGAAAAATTATGAAATTTTATTATAGTATATAAAGATAATCTACATTAGTGGAATCTATAGTGGAATCTATATCAACTATTCCACTATTCCACTACAGTGGAATCTATATAAAAATCATGGTAAAAACCTTAGCATTGTCAAAAAGTGATTTATTTCCAAATTGGTGGGAAATTTCAACCTAGTAGCAAGATAAAATTCACAAAATATGTAGTAGTTTATAAAAGTTAATCTAAGTATTATTTAACCACAAAATCAGTCAAGAGTAGCTAGCAAATAGTTAAGTAAGAAAAGAAATAATTAAAAGGTTTATAATTCTGGATAGTAAGATTGATTTGCCTAGATAAAAAGTAAGTCAATTGATGAGAAGAGAAAAATGCTTGTTTTTTTCTGGGAATTTTAGAGCCATTTAAAGATAAGATATGTCTTTATTGTACTTTTTAAAAATACACTAAAATATCTCAATTAAAATAGTCAGTTTGGAAAGAAAGAGAATAGGACTTTTGTAGGATGCTGTCACAAAGTACTGTTTTTTCCCCAGTATGGGAAAAGACATGGCACAATACTCCTTGACCACAAAGTAAAAGCATAATGAATTGCTCTACAATAAGAGAAATAACTTTAGGCATGAAAATATAACATTAAGAGAATAAACATAAAAGTAAATTTTGGAGAAAACATTTCAACAAATGCATTGAAATCTGAAAAGTAATATCCAAAATACATAAATGTGGTAAATTAATTTTTACAGCATCTCATCTCCATGATTCTACATGTTTTCACCAAGAAATAGTATCTGTATCTCCATCCTTGCCCTGGTTTGTAACTCGTATTGGCCATTAGAAACTGATAAAAGCCATTCTATACAAATTCTGACCATAGACATATAAAGTCTCTTAAGTTTCCCCCCACTACCTTTCATGAAGCCTGAGTAGTTGTCTGGCAGATAAAAAACTATATGAGGAACCCAAAATATAAATCAATTACAAAGCAAAATAAAAAGAGATACAATAATAGGAAATGGATATAGATCTTTTGCAAAAAGGAAGGGAAACAAGAGATTGAGCAAGAGGTAAAGAAGGGGAAAAGAATGAAAAAAAGAATTAAAATCTGCTATGTACATGTGCCAAATGTCCGCAAACAATGTAACTATTATGTACTATGAACATGTACTAATTAAAATAAAATTAGAACATAAAAAAATATATGCAAGAGACCTGAGTACCACAGACCACAGCAAAATCAATACCCCAGAGCAGAGGGGTTAAGAATTCTAAAAATACATAACAGAGTTCATCCCAATACATGAGAAAACCCATCCTAGATGAAAACTGACTGACCTAAGTTACAGTCAAAAAAAATTTCAAAACATCATATTAACCAAGCTAATAATTGCTGCTTTGTATTAAATTCCTATATTAAAGGTAGTTTTTGTGCAATTACTGTTAATGGTATAGTTAAATTATTATATTTGAATACAAAAACTAATCAATCTATGATGTGAATAAACATATTACTACTAAGCTACAGGAATATTATTGAGTATGGAAAGCATGACTGTAATATCTGTAGGTTGAGAGTTGATGCAATGAATTCCCTAACTTCAGAAAATGAAAAAGCAGATGTCACTTGCTCAGCACTACAGAAAACATAGCTTATGTTGAAACCCAAATCTCTGGTTTCTATCCACTCCTAATTATATCTTCCCATGTATCCAGCTTCATTATTGTAGAGTGGAAAAAATCATGCATAAGAAAAAACCATGTATAGAAAATGCCATGTATAGTGACTTGCTACCGTGATATCTTGTGAGCTTGCAAAGAAGCAAATGTGAGAAAAATGCAGTGTAGGAACCCTGATACCCATGGCCCCATGGCCTCCCTATTCTCTCTGATGTATTTCTCTTTGACACTGCTAGCCACAGCCACAGTCTCATGCTGTACCAAATATCAAGGGGAAATCAGGCCTGGGGTTTTATGTACTTTTCTGCCTTGGCACACAGGAAAGGATCTTCTAAGCAAAAGGGGGCATTCTCATGCACCCTGGAAGGAAAAGCAGAAGTGGCAAATTTCACAAACTTTGTACTTGATTTATGACCTGACTTCTAAAACAAATGAACGTACCTATTCTAGATAAAACCTTCTCAAATGTGATCTCTAATTGCAACACTAGTGCCTTAGTTACTTTTCTCATTACTGGGACAAAATACCTGACACACTAAATTAAGGAAAGAAATTTTATTTAGCTCACAGTTTGTAGAGGCTTCTGTCCATAATCATCTGGCTCCAAGGCAGGGTGGCATGGCAGAGGGGCCACAGTTCAAGGTGGCACAAGACAGCAAAAGCAGCAAGAGCAAAAGTGGGGAGAGCAAATCTCTTTTCCTCCCTTCTACTGTAAACAGGCTACTATTCCTAGAGTGTAGCACTCACAATATCTCTTTCCTCTCCTCTTGCACAGGATGAAGCTGTTTGCAAAGTAAGGACCCTGGGCCCTTGTTGAGTCACTTACCTAAACTAAGCTTCTCAAGTTGACACAATGTATCATTCATTACAACTAGTACTGGGGATGACCTCAGAAATGCTAATTTTAACTCTATCCCTTGATGAATGGAAACAAAATGCCTGAAACCAATTATTGAAAAACCAAATATACTTAATCAAAAGATTTGAAAATTGGGCTGGGGATTTAGCTCAGTGAGTGTAAGCACCTGCCTAGAAAGTGCAAGGTCATGAGTTCAATCCCCAGTAACCAAAAAAAAAAAAAAAAAAAAAAAAATTGAAAATACATGTGATTGAGAGACAGGAGACAAGATGGTGGACTGGTAGGTAGCAGGAGAGACACACTCTCTGAGAGAGACAGCTCAAATGCCAGAATAAAACACCCTGGAGAGACCCAAACAGAGAGAGATAGACTCTCAAAACGCAGAAAGGAACTAAAGTGCAAAAACCCACTCGAACATGAGGTCCTGGGGCTACTATTAGTGAAGATAAGATCAGCGAGCACTGCACCCTCCTCTAGATGCCTGAATTCCGCCCAACCTGAACTAGCGATCGGCGCCAAAGTGACTGGCTTGAGCGGCCGGAGCGCATAGCTGAACAGCCCTGCGTGCAGCTCACCGGGATCGGCTCTGCACACAACCCACCCAGAGGCACCGTGAATTCCCACTGCAGCCGGGCTGAAATCAGAGGTTGGGCAGTCCAGCAGTTCTCGGGGACGTGGTGAGTGATGGAATAAGACCCTCAAATGGGAAAGGGGAAACCGACTGGACAACATGTTGGATTTGGACAGGACAGCCCTAACTCCATAAGGAAGTGGCTTCAGCTGGTTACTCCCCTCATTGAGTGGATTGGTGCAATCTGCTTGGATTAGGCCACGCCCCTGGTGGGGACCCAGTTACTTCCCTGAGATCAGTGCACATTGATGCACTGAAGGCCTGCAAAGGTTGACTGGCCCAGAAGGGAAGAGCTAGTGTACACTGCCCGTGGGTGAACTCTAATTTCTGATAAGCTATTGAAGAGGGCTAAAGCTCCTAGCCTGTGCCCTCTAGAGGAGGCTTAAACAACAAGAAAAGGGTCTGGGAATTACACTGTACACTTGTATGGAAGGAACCAAAAACATGACGAAAGGGAGAAATAAGAAAACACTCCCAGCCCCCAAACCTGAGAACATTGATCCAGGAGAGGTAAATACAAAAGAGATTGAGGGCAGCAAAAATGCAACATCACACACAGCGTTAGTGGACATAAAGAGATATCTTCAGGACCTCGTAAGCGGGAACAAAACTGAAATATTAATTCAAATTAAACAGGAGATAAGTAGATTAATAAAAGAAGGGCTGGGCACCTCTCAAGAAGACACAGACAGAAGAATGGAGGAACACAAAAGGAGAGAAAAATTTAATGAAGAATTCAGGAAAAACCTAGAATTCATGAAACAGATTCAAAGAGATTATCAGGAAACTAAAGACTCCACAGAAAGCTGGCAAAACTGCTTGAAAGAAACCAAAGATAGACTATCAAAAATTGAACACAGGCTTGCAATGTAGGGTCATGAAAGGGAAGATCTCTTAAAAATAACAAGGGAGCAGGCAGTAAAGACACAAAGACTGGAAGATGACAAGAGGATCTATAACTTAAGAATAAAGTATGTGAATGAAGAAGCAGGAATCAAACCAGAGGAATTACAAAGGCTATTCACAGCAATTATTAAAGAAAATTTCCCAAGCATAGAAAAAGGAAATGATATGCAGAAGTATGAATCATACAGAACTCCAGCCACCTACAACCCAAACAGAGCTAGACACATAATAATCAAGATCCCAGAAATTCAGTAAAAGAACAGAATATGAAAAGCCATTAGAGAAAAGAAGCAGATCATCTGTAAAGGAAAACCCATCAAAAATCACAGCAGACTTCTCGATACGGACCATCAGGTCAAGAAGAGCTTGGAATAATGTAATTCAAGCGCTGAAGGAGAACAATCTCCAGCCCAGATTGATGTATCCTGCAAAACTCTCTATAGAAATTAATGGAGAAAAAAGATGCTTCCGTGACAAACAGGAGCTAGGAGAATTTGTGACCACCAGTCCAACCCTACAAAAAATACTGAAGGACATTCTAGGGAGAGAGAACAAGAATACGAGCCTTTCAGGAACAGTGGCAGAGATGCCTCAGTGAACGAGGCAGACAGTGAAGTGGAAGAGAAAAATAGACCATCAATGGCATAAAAATAGAATAGCAGAAATAAGGCAGAGAAGATTGGCTATAATCTCTAGTTTAGAAGGCCTTGAAATACTAACAGAGAGAAACACAGGCAGAGTAGATCAGGAGATAGGGTCCATTGAGCTGCTCTATATAGGGAGGCAGTTGGACCCAAAACAAGCAGTGCACCCTATGGGAGTGGAAAGGGGAAGAATTGTCTAAAAAAGGGAGGCAGAGGATACTGTTAATGGGGTAACAAGATTTAAAATTTACATTATTCTCACCACTCTGCTTGGATGGAATATGTGCTGTTCCAGTGTGTCTACTTATGCTAGACTTGAGAACATGGTCAGCTATCCCAAAAATAAGAGGACATATTATGGTAATCACCCCTAATTTTCCTCTCAACTTAATCTGAAGCCCTTTATAACTTATACTGTCTTATTATGGCTGATCTTATTTGAATCTGGTTTGTTAGATTGCTACTTTGTATTGACTGACTTTATGTAAATCTGTTGTGATGGATAGCATCAAGTCTAAGAGTATAGGCAACTACACCGAAGATCACAAGATTCACTAAGATACCCACTCTGGTTTGATTATTACTTGCTTTTGAAGTCTTATAATGTCTCTAATGCTTTGTTTTTATAAATGTTGTTATATACTGCTGAGACACCATTGTAGATCACCTTGTATTGCGGTTTTATGTGACTTTTCTGTCTCATGCTTTTCTAGGAATTGTTTTATCTTGCTTTGTTTTGTTTTTCCCTCTAATAAAGAAATGATAGATATACATGGAGAGACTCATGCATGTGTAGAGCTTATAAAGAGTTTATGAGAACCAACTATATAACACATGGTTGAAATAAACAACTACAGCTGCGGCCACCCCAGCGCGGGGAAACAAGAAGCAAGAGCATTTCCTGAGATCCGTGCCATGTTGGAACTTAGGGTGCTGAGCCAACCAGTAAGCAGCCTTCCACCCTGGCAAGTGACTGTGGTCTGGCAAGCTGCGGCCACCCCAGGGCGGGGAAACAAGAAGCAAGAGCATTTCCTGAGATCCACAGCATGTTGGAACTTAGGGTGCTGAGCCAACCCACAACTAGCCTGCTGCCCTGGTAAGTGACTGTGGTCTGGCAAGCCACGGCCACCCCAGGGCAGGGAAATAAGAAGCAAGAGCGTTTCCTGAGATCCGCGCCATGTTGGAACTTAGGGGGC
>PVJX010008218.1:0-54078 GCA_004027295.1 Dolichotis patagonum | reverse complement strand
CTAGTAGAAGAACAACTGTTGTGAAGACAATGAGATATACAGTGTTGTCTATTACTGTTGTCCTGGTGACCTGCTGTGATGTTCTGTGCCAATTTCACGGCACTGTCTCAATTGGGTTTATTCCATCCTGTTTTTTTGTAACTGTTTGCAGCGTCACTGTGTGTTCACTTTGTATGCCTTAATTTTGTAGCATGAACAGCTATCTCTGGGAGGACAGTATGTGGTTTGTCAACTAGTGATTTATGGGGGTTTTTTTGAGGTTTTGTATTGTTTCTACCCTTTTTTCTGTATTGCTTTTTTTTCTCTTTAAAAAAAATTTAAAAAAAAAGAAATAAACAACTACTTAGAAGAAAAAGAGACACTACAATACCCAGTGCTGATTCCATAATGTCATGATGTGAAGTTCAGCAAAACTATCACTTTTTGTTCAAAGTGATCTTAGCTTGCTTTGCCTTGTTTAAGTTCAACACACATTAAGTTATGGACAGCTATTTTGAGGAGAATGAAAGACACTATGACAGCCATTCATGGCTTCCCTAATGTCTGGTCTTGAAGACCTGTAATGCCCTCCTCGTCCTGCTCAGAGCAATTCCATATTAGGTTGTTTCATGTGAATTCCCTATATGTGACAATATGGACAACTATTTGGAAGAAAACAAGAGTCAATATGATAGACAGTGAATGTCTCCAATTGTCTAGCTTTGAAATTTATGTCTTACATTGCTTTCTTATGATCCGCTTTGTTCTGTTTTGTTGTGTTTAATTTTACCCTATTGATATAATTGCATGCATATTTGAGTGGGTAAGATGGATGACCATATTGTTGTTTTTGTCAGATCGTGGATCAGAACTGTTAACAGTCTCACTGTTCGAATGTCTACTTTACATGTTTTAACTTTGTAATGTGAACAACTATTTCCAAGAAGTCAGTATGTAATTAGTGAAGCAATAATTTCTTAGGTTTTATTGTTGTTGTACTTTTCCTTTTTTCCTTGGAATACTGTATTGTCGCCACCCTTTATTCTGTTTTATTTTGTTTTGTTTTTTCCTCTTTAAATAAAATTATAAAAAAAAAGAAAATACATGTGATTTTCATTGTTCCTCTTACCATTCTTTATATAGTTGGGTTCCCAGTGCACTATAGGCAACAAGCACAACATGTTTACATTTACAGAAACCCCGAAATTCACTCTGGTTGTGATAAGGATGAAATTTCACCTTGAAAAGGGCAAGACAGAGAGGTATCAGAGTATATGCATATACTGATGTTTATATATCAGTATAATGATAATGATATTTATATGAAAAAGAAATGTTAAAATATTTGAACAAAATATGTGTGTGGCATGAAATAAGAATGAAAAATATAAACATTGATAATAATCTTTTTAAAAAAATAAATATCTATCACTGTGAGCATTATACACATAACATTCCTAAGATGGGCCACATCTGTGAACTACAGGTATGAAACCTAAGGAAGAGACAAATGGGTTCAAGGTGGAAGACAGAAAATGAAATCAATAAGCTTTGGATATTACATTGCACCACATAGGCAGAAGTTAGTCAGTGGTGAACATGGGCAAGTCTTGATGACTGAAGAACAAGTTTCATAGAAATGTTTTGGTAGATTTATGGATCAAAAGGAGTAATAAGGAAAATAAATTCTAGCACATACAGTAAATAAAAATCCAACAGGGTAGTAGTAAATGAAATAGTAGAAAACATGTATTTACCAAGTGATCTGGCTACAGATAGCTGTGTCAGATAGTAGAACCATCATCACCAACACTGAGATTTGTAATTACAGGTTACCTGGTGGATCCAATTAGAAGGTTATGGCATGCTAACAACATTCTCTTGTGGAAAGTGTTTAACTTAGCATCATATAAAATCAGTTGTAACTTTTAATTTTTACAAGCTTGAAATAGAGAAGCAAGTATCTATCACTAGAAAACAACAACCTGATGAATCCAGAACATTTGACAAAGGCTTCCGGGATAAGTAGGAGGAGGAATTCATGACCACTGTAAGTTAGAAGACCTAGAGAATGGCAAGAAGTTTGGGCTTGAACCATTCTTCTATGCTGGCAAAAAAGAAGTGTACAAATCACTTTAGGAAAACACTTGGAAATTTGAATGTGAACTGGATATTAAATAATAGGTGAGAATAATTGACAACATACTTGGGTCTAATAATAAACTCTCTTAAACTATATATTTGGAGACATTTATTAAGTATATAGGCTAAATAAGAATATACATGTCTATGTAGATAAATATATGTATGTATATAGATAGATAATTTACTGTGAATAGGGTTAGTATAATATTTCATGTATATTTGCAAGTATACCTCCATTCATTTACCTATCTTTGGCAGCAATTGTCAACAATTATGGATGTAAGTGACAAAAATATGGATGACATATATCGGTCCAAAGATTTGAAAGTGGTCATTCCATAAAAGAGGAAAACTAATATTAAAATCACATTAATTTTTTGACAATTACATTAGCAAACATGATGCTATGCCATTATGTACCAAATTCATAAGTTTTGAGCTTTTCTTTTTCAGTTGGGGACACATAATCCATGACTTATACAATCTCTCAGAGCACAGTGAAAGGCACAGAATGGATGTGCACAGTATTGATTTAATGGCAGAAAACAGAGAAGCCACACAAATTAAGCTGTGTCCAGATACTGTGACAGTTCATTTACTAAAGTCCTTGAGTGTTTACTTCATCAACCAATAACATCACCATGAACAGACAACTTCCTCCCTCTAACCTGGGTGACTTTTATAGTTGCCAGTTCATTTTTCTCCAGATATGCCTTTGGTCAAGACATAGGAAACCTGAGTTGCTAAAATGAAGGTATCAGGCATCTGAAACCCCTTAAACACTTACCTCTGGTCTTCTCTTACATTATACTCCTTGGTTAGTATCCATTTTGTGTTTTTATAGACATCTCCTCTACTCACCTTTCCCTCCACAGTATCTTCACTCATTCGATCAGTTATGAATCAAAAATAAGCGCACTTTCCCACTGAGGTCTAAGGTCTGACTGAATCTTGCCATGATTAACTTTGAATTTTCAGATGCATGCATACTCTTCTGCATTATTCATTCCAACACTTTTTTCATTGAGACTATAACTAACTGAGACACAATTTGCAACTTGTGCTCCAGAAGTTTTAGATGAATAGGAAAGGAGGATATACAAACACCTTTAGGAAGATGAGAATGAGAACAGAAGGGACTGCAAGAGCTCACCTGGTTATAAACAGGCTTATACTTGAATTCAAGCTTGTTCAGGATCTTCTCCAGCTGCCTCTATTTAAAGTTGGATACTCTGATGGATTTGGCCAGTCCTGCATCTTTATTCTTTTCCATAGCCTTGGAGGAAATGATTATGAAGAATAACTTGTGCAGGCAGTTCAGATCAATATAAACATAAGTTAGGATTATCAGAAGGAACAAAGTGATTAAAATAAAAATGAAGCTCACTGGAATTGATTGTGAAGGAGAAAAATAGTAAATAAATAGGGGGAAAGATAATGACAACAAAAGAAAAGATTCCCTTGTTCACAGGAAATCAGAGAGACTGTTTTATATGAATGAAAAATATGATCATTATCATTTTCTCTAATTCTTCTCTGGTTGTACTATGTTCCAGTAAAACATTCCTCTGCAATAAAGGAGCAGAACAGTCCTTGTAGAGATCACAGATTTCTAGATCCAGGAGTGCATACCTCATTCTCTCTTTCAGCTGCCTCTGTGCTCTCTATTCCAAATATTCATCTCCCATGTGTCACAGAGATCCACTGCATCAAATTGTAACTTTTCATGTTCATCTGTTGGATTCACATCCTCTCTTGGTTAGAACAGAAGCGGTCAGCAAAGCTGAGTCATCACATCGGTGTCTCTATACATAGAAATTCTCCTTAGTAAATCAAGAACTGGCACACCAACCTTCATGGAATAAGTGCAGCAACATTTTACACACTTACATTTGCAAAATACTTTTGTATAAATATAAAGAATGTTTCAGTTACAGATTTTCTTTTCTTACATCTTCTATTGTAGCTAATTATGTACAAATTAAATTATTATTGCTTTTGTTATCCCTATACATTCCCTTGAAAAAAAATTGTTCTTGATTAGGGAAAGTCTGTCACTGAATGGTCATGACTGCCATCAGTAATGAACTGCAGTCTTGGCCCGGACTAAATAGTCAATGTTTCAAAGTGCATCTTTGACCAAGTGAATGGTAGAAGGTCAGCACATGAACAAAAGTTGGTGGATCAAGAGTCTTTTTAAATTTTTTTTTGTTGTTGTTAAAAGTAAAGTGTACAGTCTGGATCTTATTTAGTCCTTCAGGTTTTTTATTATTTAAAAAATTTTAAAAATTTAAATTTAAATTAGGTAAAAAAATAAAAATATTGATATGACACTGGAACGTAATTAATGCTTTGAAATAATTTGCTGCAAAATCTAATAAGATAGTTTTTGTCAGCAGAGAAAAAAATCCATGACACATATTTTCGAAGGATGCAGAAGCTCCTTACTGTTAGGGGAATTAGTTTAGCCCCTTTATGAGAAGAAAGAAAACTAATCAAAAACGTCAGGAATCAAAGGAGTTACAAAACTTTAATTCATTAGGGATGGGTTTTTTCAGCATCTGGGTGTAAGTTTACTGAGAACTTTTCTCTGAAAAGGCATAAGATTGTTTATCCTGATGAGTAAATCTTTGTATAACTTCAGCTGATACCTTTTCAAATGTAACAAACTGCTTAAGCTCTAATTTTTCATATTCTATTGCTGTTTTCTTTTTCTTTTTCTTATTAACACAGTTTCATATTTTCATCTTATGGAAAAAATAAAACAAATTTCACAACAAAATAAAATGAGAATGATAGTTAATATACAATGCATCATTATTCTTAAGGTAGTTACTCAAAGTACAAGACATAGGCATAAAAAATCTCCAAACAATATTATCACAAAACTTGCTTTTCAATGAACTAAGAAAAACTAGTAGTATATCTATCTTATATTTCTGTTTTCCTTTTCCCTTCCTTCCTTTCCCTATCCCCTCATCTTAGTTCCTTTTTTATTTGGAACAATTTCTTCTCATCTCATAATAACTATTGTACACTTTGGAACTTATTACTCCTTCAGTTCCTCACACCAGGGGGACAATATAATGGTTAAACATGGGAGTTTCATTCATTTCATGTTGGGAGCCATTGAAACTGGAAATTGAACAGCATTCAGGGCTTGTGCATGGATGAGGCAAGATAAGATCACAGCTGAGGACACTTGGCTCCAACTCCCATAACAGCTAAATAAAGACTGTAGCCACAGGCACTTCACCCCTGTAGTGAAATGCAACATGGAGATCTCCTAAGATACTTCTACTTGGTAACATAATTTGTTACTTGCAAAGTCCTTGAGCCACTCCCAAGGTCTTTTCAGTTTCCTGTGTTATTTGAAAAAAATAGTAAAATAGGCTGCCCAGAGTCATTCCCTGTTTTAGCCACCACAGTCCCCCAACTCTGTAGGAAATTTTGATCCACCTAGAATCCTAAAATCACACCACGTACCTCATTTATTTTAAGCCTTCACCACACATTCATTTGGGAGATTGGGGATATCCAATCACCCTAATAACTGGTGCCTAGAACAGGGACCTGAAATCCTTGGACTAGAAATTTTAGCCTGAATTAGTAAGTCTGCCTAGAGTGAAAAGTGTGAATATGGAAAGTCTAGATATGGAAGAGGTCTTCACAGGATGAAAAACCTCACTGGAATGCCAGGTGAAGAGAGGGAAGAACAAGAGTGAGTCTTCCTGCTGTGAACATGCTGTTTTATCCAGGAGTAAAACTAGGGCCAGGAATATAGCTCAGTGGTAGAGCACCTGCCTGGCAAGCTCAGGGCCATGAGTTCCATTCTTAGAAACAACAAGAAAAATAAGCAGAAACTTTCAACTGAGGAGCAAAGGTATTAACTGCCACTCTAAGACCTGCTTAAAAGCTCTGAGGATTATGTGCCAAAGAAAGACCTAGCAAAAATGTTAAGAGGTGACAAATATAATCATGGTCTCAGACAGGCACTATAGATATTGATAATTGGGAACCAGTTGGAAAAAACCTTAAAAAGGCACATGGCACAGGAAAAATCATTTCCCCCTAAGATGTTCTCAATTTGGAACCCACTTCATTCAGTTAAAGAATCTGTTAAATAGGCAACAGCTTCTCATTTGAAAATGGGCTGGTAAGAAGAAACAGTGGGGGAAGGGACACTTCTCATTTGCACCGAACAGGGGAGAGAAGTGAATAGATAGTGAAAGACAGACAGGCTTGAGAGAAGCCAAAGAGACAAACAGGGTTAAGAGAATTCAAAGGGAAAACTGGCTTACAAGAAACCAAGGGAAAAAAATGTATCTAGCTTACCAGTTGTTAGGCATGGGACAAATACATTCTAAAGAATCATAAATATATATGGAACTGTTAGTTATGTTTGATTCCAGTATTTACTCTTCTTTTGTGGATTTTGATTAAAAGGTGTCTTGATGATTGTGGCTTGTTGGGATGGCCACAAGGAAACTGGTTTAGCAATATTTTAAAATTAAGTCCCAAGCAGGGGAGGGAACAGAGCCTGGAGCTTGGACCAGACAAGGGAGGTAAAGAAACAATGTTGCTTGTTTTAGCTGCAAGGGGAAATCAAGGTTACAGTCAATCTACTCAAAACACTGTTCAAATCTCCCCAGATTTTAACATTACTCAATTGGTTATTCTTCCCTTGACAAAAATTGGAAAATCTATAAATAAAGAAAGAGTATCTAAGGGTTTTGGATCTCCTGATACTTATTGGGCTCAACAGCTTTTGCAGGCCTATCCTGAGATAAAATTGATAAGTAAAGAAAAAGCATTATAAGGCTTTTAGACACAGAAACAAATGCTTCAGTTATTTCCCAATGCCATTGGCCTATGGCATGGCCTCTGGATGTGACAACTACAGATGTGGGCAATGTTTCTCACTCTAGTAAAAATGATAAATTGATTTAACCTGGAGGATTACAAAGAGTGCCTTTGCTGCCACATGTAATTGCCTTGCTTTTGAGTTATAAATTTATATAGAATGGCAGCCACAAGAGTGTGGAGGAAAATTCCTTCAGTGACGGAGAGAGATATCCCAAGATTTTATTTCCAGCCTTCAGGGTCTAAAACCATTTCATACTTCTGCCTTTAAAAGTACATATAAATGATGTAAGGCACACAGAACTTTCCCTGGGCCTGACCTGGCATGGCTTGGTGAGGCAGGATCTGCACCATGGAATTGGGGTTTGCAGCCCTGCCTCCTGTACACTGAGGAGCACACACCACCAGGGCCTTCCAAGCCTTTCAATGGCTGGCCTGTTGGCAACACTGCAGCACTGGACCCAGAGATGGGAAGGTAGGACGTAATTTCAGATTAGGTGCGATATGGCTCTGGCCTGCCCGAGCCACCCTGGGGTTTTGCATCACCTGCACGTATGCTTTATGCATCAGAAGTTTACACTGCACTGGTGCTTGGGTCCTCAACAACAGCGGGGCCTCCAGGCCAGAGCAGGAGCACAAGGCATGTAGCAACAACAAGAAAGAGCCCAAGGTGCCTAAAGGTAAAATGCAGTTTTTTTCTCTATACCTTATCATAAAAATTCCTTATAATCTTCAGGTCTAAAAATAGTTAAATATGCTCACAATTTAAATTTCAAACAATGAAAGCAGAGTGCACCTCATAATAGATTTCACTCGGCAGTGTACATCATTTAAAATTTTTAAATTCTAATAAAGGTGTAACTACTGCAGCAAAAAGATAATGCAATCAAATAATGACTAAAAAGAGTTCATTGCAAAGATCTTTATACTGGACCATAAAATCCAGTCCAGTGCTAATGTGGGGTCAAGGGTATGTGTATGTTTTTCTAGGAAATGCTAACTGGCATATTTGGGTGCCATAGCACACTATCTGGCTATACCATGGATACGAACTGTTACAGGCAGCTGAGCTAATTAGAAATCTTACAGGCAGTCAGGCAGGGCATGGCCCTCAAAGGAGCCAGAGCAGAAGTTCAGATACTTTGCAGCTTTGGAAAAGATAATGACTTGCTGTGGGCCAAATCTCAAGACAAAAGGCAAAGCAAATACAACCACATGCTAGGGATCCATAGTCCAAATAGTTCTCTACCATCCTGAGAAGTCAGGAATCAGCATCTCACCTCCCTACAGGAAGAGTAAGGATGCTTGCTTACTATGTGACGTTCCTAGTATTCTTAAGATAAAATATAAAAGATATAAAAGATAAAAGATAAAATGGGCCTAAGAAGAGTCACCAGGAGAAAAAAATGTCCCAAGCTTTCTTTCATGTAAAGAAACTTAGTCAAGCAATGGCCATGATTCACCCTGATGGTTGACCCTGACTGTAGAGCCAAAAGGTACTATGCATGGTTCCAAGGCAATTCCTGAGGAGACTTAACTAATTTTGGTAGATAACAAAAGTCTGATTACCTTTGATAAGGTCTCATCATAACTTGATATTGAATTTCCTATATAGAAAAGTATAACTTCAAAAGGTACAATGCACTATCTTAGTAAAATGTTAGTTGTGAAAAAGGTTAAAATCACTAACATCTTCTGACAATTGCTGGCTACACTGGTAACTGATAAATGTTGTAGGTTGGTGGACTGTACAGGATTTAATTGTGAGACTTCTCTTAACATAGCTTCTCTAAGCTTCAGCTGACCACCCATCCTGTGCAAAAACTAAAAAAAAGGAAGGAATATGTTGGGATCCATTGAAAGTGGAAATTGAACGACATTCAGGGCTTCTGCATGGCTGAGGCAAGATCAGATCACATCTCAGGACAGCTGGCTCCAACTCCAATTAACTACTAAATAAAGACTGTAGCCACAGGCATTTCACCCCCATAGTGAAATGTAACATGGAGATCTCCTGGGATACTTCTCCTTGTTAAGGTAATTTATTACTTGCAGAGTCCTTGAGCCATTCCCAAGGTCTTTTCAATTGCCTGTGTTGTTTGACAAAAATAATAAACATAGGCTACCAAGCAGAGGGATTCCCCATCTTGGCCACCAGGGTCCCCAAACTCTGTAGGGAGTTTTGATCCACCTGGAGCCCTAAAATCATACCACTTATCTCATTTATTTTAAGCCTTCACCATGCACTCATTTGGGGGCTTGGGGATCTAGGCAAGGTCCCAGTAATTTCAATTACAGGTATAGTCTCAAATTGCATATAGTTACTTATGAAAGTCTCAAGTTTATCTTTCTTTATGTCCATGAAGTACTCCATTGTATAAAAAGACCACATCTTTTTTATCTGTTCTTTAGTTGATGGGTATTTGGGTTGTTTCAAATATTTCATTGTTATAAATATACATGTACATATATCATCATAGTATTTTTTTTAATTCTTATAGGAAGATACCCAGGAAGACAATACCTGGATCAAATGGGACCACTAATCCTAATTTTATAGAAAATCTCCATACTGATTGCTAGAGTGGTTGCACCAGTCTACACTTCTGCAAATAATGGACAAGTGTACCATTTCCTCACACCCCCTCTGTCATTTGATATTGGTTGATTTCCAATCATTCTGGAGTGAAATGAAGTCTCACAGTTGTTTTAATTTGTATCTCTCTAATGACCCATGATGTTGAATACTGTTTCATGTATTTACTTGCTGTTTCTTTTTCTTTCTTTTTTTTTTTTGGATTTTTTTTTCATTTTAAAGAGAATAAAACACAACACAATAGAGCAAATCAGAACAGAACAATGTTAGTAATACAGGACTTCAAAACAAGATAACAGGATA
Organism: Dolichotis patagonum; assembly: GCA_004027295.1. NCBI lineage: Eukaryota > Metazoa > Chordata > Mammalia > Rodentia > Caviidae > Dolichotis > Dolichotis patagonum. Next base: position 44,192 of record PVJX010008218.1, on the reverse strand, counting down.
ACAATGGCTCCCATAATGTCTCTCATTTTCTTCAAAATAATTGTCCATACCATCACACAGAATAAAATGAAATAAAACTGAACAAAACCAATGAAATCAAAAGAATGAAAGGACTTCAAAACAAGATTATAGGAAATCGACAGTGGTTAACATAATATATCCTGTTATCTTCAAAATAATACCATCAGACTCAGTAAATTCTAACAAAGCCAGATCAAATAAAACCAAACTTAACAAAATTATGAAAATGATACAAGAATGGAAAACAAGATGATAAAAAATTAACAGGGGTTACCACTTTCCCTATTTAGGAATTTTCTCCCCTATCACTTTCAAAATATCTATTGTGCTTTTCAGATCCCACTAACTCCTACAGTTTTTCTTTTTTTTCTGTTTCTTTTCTTTTTTTATTTTCTTCTTCAGATTTTTATGCTAGGGAGAGAACTCAGTATTTACCAGTATGAGTCCAAACCATTTCACTCTTGAGCATGATCTCCAGTTGCATCTATTTACCTGAAAGAGCCTCAAGATCATTTACTTTGTAGCTGGGTAGCTTTCTGTTTTATGAAAATACCATATGTTTCTTATCCATTCTGCAGTTGATGAGCAAGTTACTGTACTTGTTTTTTTCTGGTCTCCTGTCACGTGGAGCAATTGTTTTCTCTCTTTGATTTTCAGTCTATGAACTTCCTTTTGAGTTAAATGTGTTTCTTGTATACAATGTATTGATGGATCATGTTTCCTGATCCACTCTTCCTATGTTTCTTTCTATCAGTCAATTCAGGCCATCTACATAAATGTTTACAACCAGCATGCATTGGTTCATCTATGTCATGCTATCCTCCTGCTAATGGCTCTCCACATTTCCTCTTCATTCAATGGTCTGGTCTATTTGGTGATCTTCCTCTGCTGCTGTTCCTGGAGCCAGTCATATTTATCTCTTTTTAGAATATCCTTGAGCACTCACCATAGGGTTGACTTGGTGGTCACGAATTCTTTCAGTTGTTCTTTATCATGAAATGTTTTATTTTTGCATTAATTTTGAAAAATAGCTTTTCAGGGTACATCTAACTGGGTTAGAAGTTGTTTTCTTCCAGGATTTGAAACACTTTACTCCAAACTCTTCTTCACTTGATGGTTTGTGTTAACAATTCTGTTGTGATTCTGATTGGTTTTCCTTTATAAATTATCTGTTTTTTTCTCTACCAGTTTTTAATATTATGTTCTTGTGCTCAATTTCTTGGATCTTGATTATTACGCACTGGGTGTAATTTACTTTAGTTAGGGCTAGTTTGAGTTCTATATGCCTCACTTATCTAAATTCCAGATTCTTTCCCATTTTGGGGAAGTTCTCTACTATTCTGTAATTTTTCTTTTTGTTTCATTTCTTTTTACCCCTGCTTCTTTGCTGATACCTATCACTCTTAAATTATTTTTCTTTGCATCATCTTGTAGCTGTTGAATTGTTATTTTCTCCTGGTTCCTTGTTATTTTTCAGAGATCTTCACTTTCACAATCGCTAGCTGTTGACCCTGTTTTCAGGGCCTGAATGTCTATCTTCAGTCTCTTTCAAGTAGTTTTGCCAGTTTTTTTAAAAAAAGTTTTTTTAGTTGGTACCAGGGATTGAACTCATCACCACGCTTATGCTTCTGAGCTAAATCCACAGACCCCAGTTTTGCCAGCTTTTGATCAATTTTTTAGTTTCCTGGATATCTCTGTGAATCTGCTTCACACATTGTAATTTTGTCTTACATTGTTCATTTAAGATTTCTATCATTTTCCTTTGCTCTTTTTTATCTATGTCTTTTTTAGATACACTGAGCAATTCTTTCATTACATTTGTGATTTCTTTTTTTTACCTGAGACATTATTTCTGATTGGATTACTTTTAAAATCTCATGAAGTTTTTTCTCTACTTCCTTTGCTTTCCTCTTAGAGATTTCAGGTGTTTGACTTCCACTTTATTCTATGATTGTATCTCCAAGATATTCTGCGGTGGGCTGGAGGTCTGAGATTGCCTTTTTTCCTCCTTTGTCTTCACATTCTTCTGAGTTCCTCCCAACAAGCCACTTGTGGGGTCCCAGGCGTTTCCTATGTTAGCTGCCCCTCCACAGTGTAGGTGAATGGGACAGACACCTGGCTTTCTCTGAACCCAGGTTTCCAGGGAGGTAGCAGGGTGTAGTGTGCACTTCTCCAGACCTGTGCAGCTACACTGAGGCATCCCCAGTGGCCAGGGGTGCATAGTGGCAGGGCTGCTTCTTCCTTCAGCCTGCATGTGTACACTAGTGCTCCCCCAGTGGTGGCAGGCAATCAGGAGTGTGATTCTTCTGCTAGGCAACGGTTGCCCTCAGGAAGCAAGCTTTGTGATGGCAGCGGTGGACCTGCAAGGGCAGATCTACCTGTGTCTCCTTTCCTGCACTGGCTGCCTGGAAGAAGCAAGCTTTGTGATTTTGACAGCTGGTGTGCCAGGGTGGGCTACTTGTATTTATTCATCAGAGAAGTGCATACTCATCTCAGATGCCCATTTTTGAATGGGGTCTTTGAATTTAGGTGGTCTGATATTTTTTCAATAATTTATATGCTCCAGATACAAGTCCTTTTTGTGAGAGACAATTGAATAAAAATTTTCCCACTCTGTTGTTATCTTTTCACCCTGTTGGTGATTTCTTTGGATGTGCAAAATCTTTTTATAAGATGAAATCCCAGTTGTTGATTCTTTAAATTTCCAGTACAGTTGCAGTTTTGTTCATGAAGACACTGCCAAATCTACATCTTATAGGTTTCTACCTACTTTCTCTTCCAGTATATTTAGTGTGTCTGTTTTAATATTAGGTCTTCAATCCATTTTGACTGATGTTTAATGCCTGGTGATAGACATAGGTCCAATTTTAGTCTTTGGCAATGTAGAAAGCCAGTTTTTCCAGCACTGTTTACTAAAGAGGCTGTCTTTCTTCCAGTGAACATATTTGACACTTTTGTCAAACATACGGTGGCCAAGTGTGTTTGGACTTGTGTCTACATCTTCTAATCTGTTCCACTTATCGTAAGGTCTGTTTTGTTTTCCTCTGTTCTTTTGTTTGCTTGTTTGTTTGTTTTAAGTACAATACTAACTTTATCACAGTAGATTTTTAGTATAATTTCAAGTCAAGGATTGACTTGAAATTATACTAAAATTTAGTATACCCCAACTTGTGTTGATACGCAGAATTGACTTAACTATTCTAGGTCTCCTCTGGTTCCACATAAATGTTAGGAATATTTTATCTAGTTCTGTGAGATATGCAAGTGGTGTTTTGATTGGAATTGCAATAAATCTGTTTAAAAATTTTTGGAGTAGAATCATTTTCATGATGTTGGTTCTTCCTATCCACTAGCAAGTGATATCATTCCATTTTATGATATCCTCTTTGATCTTTTTTAGAGTCCTGTAATTTTCAGTGTGCACATCTTTTACATTCTTTTTTGTTTTTTGTATAGGAATACTATTGATTTTTGAGTGTTGACTGTGTATGCATCTACACTACTGAATTTGGTTATTAAACTTTCAAGGCTTTTGGTGGAGTTTTTGGAATCTTCTATGTAAACTCTCAAGTCATCCACAAATTACAGTACTTTCAATTCTTCCTTTCCTATTCTTATTCCTTTCCATTGCTTTGTCTAATTATTCTGGATAATTTTTCCAGAACTTTATTAAACAGGAATGGTGGTAGTGGACATCTTTGTCCTGTTCCTACTTAAAGTAAAATTATTTTTTTTAACATTTCCTATGATGTTAGCTGTTGGTTTTTATTAGATGACTGTTATTTAGTTGAGAAATGACCATCTATTTCAATTTTCTCTAGTTTTTTTTAAACAAGCATGGGCTTTGGACTTTGTCAAATGCTTTCTCTCCACCAATTGAGATGACCATGTGGTTTTTGTCCTTGACCCTGTTAATATAGTGCATTAATTTATTCATTTGTATATCTTGAAATATCCCTGCATTCTTGGAATGAATCCTACCTGGCCATGGTGTTTAATGTCCTTGGTGATTTGTTGCTTTTTAAAAGTGTAGCTCGTTGACACACTGACGAGGAGTGAATTGTAATGATTGATATATTGTGTCAACTTGAGAAGATTAGTAGTTTAACTGAACAACTCAGCAGGAAGCCAGAGTCCTTAGTTTGTATATATCCTCATCCTGTGCAAGAGGAAACCACAGGGACTGGGGATTTAGCTCAGTGGCTTAAGTGCCTGTCTGGCAAGAGTGAGGTCATGAGTTCAATCCCCAGTACCAAAAAAAAAAAAAAAAAAAAAGAGGAAACCACAGAGATATTGTGAGTGCTACACCTGCCCTGGGATGGGGGTTGGCTGGTGTACAACATAAGGGAATAAAAGATCCTTCATTTTCCCCCTTATTGCTCTTTTACTTTTGCTTTCTTGTGCTGCTTTGAAGTGTTGCCTCTGTGCCATGCCACCTTGCTTTGAATCTAGCTGATCATGGACAAAATCTCCACAAACTGTGAGCTAAATAAACCTTTTCTTCCTCAATCTGGGGTGTTGGGATTTTTGTCCCTGACAGGAGATGAAAGTAATCAAGACACCCTGCAAAATTATCTTTCAAATTCAATGCAGAAATAAGATACTTCCATAACACAGACCAACTGAAGAAATTCATGACCACCAAACCAGCACTGCAGAATACCCTAAAGTATGTATTAGAAAGAGATAATGAAGACTACAAACACACAAGCACCAATAGAAAGAAACAACCAAACAGTAAAATCAGTTAAACAAAAGAGAAAGACAGGAAACCACCAACAGGAAAATGACAAGAAAAACATAAGCCAATATATATCAGTAATAACCATCAAGGAAAATGCTCTCAACTCATCAATCAAAAGAGACTTGGAGAATGGATTAAGAAACTTGGTCCATCAATATGCTGCATTCAAGAAACACATTTAATCCAAAAAGAAATCTAGACTAAAAATCAAAGGATGAAAAACAATTCTTCATGCCAAACTGGAAGTCAATGTCAAAAGAAATCATGAAAACTATACAAGCATATGGAAATCAAAAATCACATTTCTGAACAACCAATGGGTCACAGAGGAAATTATGCATGAAGTTCCACAGTATATTCAATTAAATGATAATACCAATGCAACATACTCAAACTTCTGGGATGCACCAAAAGAAGTCCTACAAGGGAAATTTATAGCATTAAACTCTCACATCAGGAAAACAGAATGAGCTTAAATAACTTAAAGTTGAACCTCAAACTTCTAGTAATAGAAGAAAAAAATCAAACTCAAAACTCATTTGAGGGAGAAAACTATAAAGATAAGAGAAAAAGATTAATGAAATTGAGACAAAAAAGAATAAATCAATTGAAAAATTGGTTCTCTGAAATAATTAATAAAATGGTTTAAAAATCTAGCCAACCTCATCAAACAATGAAATAAAAAAACCGCAAACTGAATCAATTGGTAATGAAAGGACAGTCATCACAACAGACCCTACAGAAATTCAGAATATCATCAAAACCAACTAAGAGAGCCTATATTTTAATAAGATGTAAAACTCAGAAGAAATGGACAGATTCCTGGACACAACTGAACTGCCAAAACTAAACCAAAAACTATAAAAATTCTAAATAACCAGATATTATCCAATGAAAAGTTGAAAATACATTTAAAGTTGTACTAATGAAGAAAGGCCTGGGACCTGAGGATTTACTGTTTAACCCTACAAAATATTTAGAGAAGAAGTAATGCTGAAAAATTGGAAATTGAAAGGAAAACAACATTTCCAAGATCATTTCTAGAGGCAAGTATTAGAAGTACCCAACAAAAAAGAAAACTCCTGGTCAATCTCCCAAATGAACATAGATTCAAAAATCCTCAATAATATATTGGCAAACAGAATGTAGCAAATCATCTAGATTATACACCATAAACAAATTGGATTCATACCAGGGATGTAAGGATGTTTCAACATGTACAAATCAATAAATGTACTACATCACATAAAGAAATTAAGGAAACCACACCTTTCATAATAGCATCTAAATAAAAGAAATATATAGGAATCAATCTAATGAAAGCAGTAAAAGACCTATACATTGAAAATTACAGTACTCTTAAAAAAAAGAAATCAAAAAAGATATCAGAAATTTGAACAACATTGCTTCCTAATGGATAGGAACAACTAACATAGTGAAAATGACTATACTCCAAAAACCACATACATATTTAATGCAATTCTAATCAAAATATCATTAGCATAACTCAGTACTAGAGAAAATGTTCCCAAAATTCATTTGGAACCAGAAGAGACCTAGCATAATCAAAGCAATTCTGAGCTACCAAAGCAAATCAGGGGCATCACAATCGATGAGTAGAAATTATACTACAAAGCTTCTGTGAGAAAATCAGCATGATACTGGTAAAAAAGAAAGAAAGAAAGAAAGAAAGAAAGAAAGAAAGAAAGAAAGAAAGAAAGAAAGAAAGAAAGAAAAGAAAGACCTGAGGATCAGTGAGACAGATAAAAAGATGCAGACACAACTATAAACACATGAGGCTACTTTATCTTCTATGAAGGTGCCAACATGTTCACTGGAAGAGTCTCTTGAATAAATAGTGCTTAAAAACCTTGTTTTCCACACACCAAGACTAAAACTAGAGCCTCATCTGTTACCATGCATTAAACTAAAGTCAAAATGGATCAGAAATCTAAACATCAAAACAAAAATACTCAATTTACTAGAAGAGAAAGTAGGTAGAAATCTTAAGACACAGGTGTAGGCGAGACTTCATGAATAAAACCAAGACTGCAAGGGAAATACAACAAAGAGGAAATCAACGAATGGGATCCCACCTTATTAAAAGATTCGCATAACAAAAGAAATCAACAAAGTAAAAAGACAACCCACATGGGGGGGGATTATAGCCAATTGTTCCTCAGAAAAAGGACTTAAATCTGGAACATATGAAGAATTGAAAAAAGAAAAACAGGCTCCAAAATTTTGAAGACCCAACCCCAAAATGGACATCTGAGATGAATACATACTTTTCAGATGAAGAAATAAAAATGGCAAATAAATATAGTAAAAAATCTTCAATATCATTGGTCATTTTGACAGATGCAAATTGAATTAACACTGAGATTCCACCTCATCCCCAAAAGAATGAGTAACATCAAGAAATTAACCAGTAACAAATGATGGCATTGCTGTGGGGAAAAGGGAACTCTTCTCCATGGTTGATGGGAATTTACACTGCTACAACTTCTGTGAAAATCAGTGTGTGTAGAGACTTTTTAGAAACCTAGCTTTAGAGGTCCCATTTGACATAGATATTCCCTTTATGGATATGCTCCAAGAAGAACTGAAAACATCATATTATGGTGATATAAGTATGACTTATGTTTACAGAAGCACAATTTAAAATAGCTAAATCTTGGAAACAACCCAACTGTGCAGCAGCAGAGTAATGCATAAAAAGATGTGTTTTTTAAAAGTATAATGGAATACTACTCAGTGATAAAAAAGATAAATGACACTTTTGTAGGTAACTCTATGTAATGTGAGACTATACTAACAAGTGAAATAAACCAGACCCAAATGTATGAACATCATAGTGTCTCACTAGTGTGAGAATCTGAAAGAGTAAATAAGAATCAAAAGGTATAATAGATATTATGAATAGGGAAGAAAGTTTTCAAAAGAAAAGTAAAATCTATGATGGGAGAAAGAGGAAAGGAAGGAAGGGCAAAGGAAAAAATATAAACAGAAGACAGTTGAGACAGTCATACAGTTGGTTTCTCTTGTTTCATTCAGAGGAAAATTTTTGCTGGTAATATTCTGGACAATGTCTCATGCCTACCACTTGTACTATAAATAATTACTGTGAAAATAGTTTTATCTTATGTGTTGATTATTGTTACTCTCCTACTAGCTTGTTTTGAAACTGCTTTACTGTCATTAGATAGATAGATAGATAGATAATGAATTTTTTGAGTTGTTCTTTATCATGGAATTATCTTATTTCTTCACTTATTTTGATAGGTAATTTTTGGGGGTACATCAATCTGAGTTCAAGATTATTTCCTTTTAGGGTCTGAAATAATTTACCCTATAATTTGAGGGTTTCCTTAATTTGAGAGTTTGTGTTGAGAAGTCAGCTATGATTCTGATGGGCTTCACTTTATAGATAATATGTTTCTTTTCTCTCATCACTGTTAATATTCTGTTATTGTGATGAATTTCTGAAACTTTGATCATTATATGCCTTGGTGTAGATTTACTTTAGTTATGATTATTTAAAGTTCAATATGCTTCATTTATTTGTATGTCAAATTCTTTACATCTATATTTGGGAAGTTTTCTGACATTATTTCTGTGATGAGGTTTTTAACTACTTTTGCACTGTCTCCAGCTTTATTACTAACTCTCATCAATCTTATGTTTTTTCTCTTTGCTTTATGTTACAGCCATTGGATAAAATTTTCCTGGTCTCTTGTTACTTTTACTATATCATTCTTATGATCACTAATCACAGTCTTGTTTCTAGATCTGATATTCTATTGTTGCCTTCATGTAACATGCTATGTAGACATTCAGTGGAGTTTTTAATCTTCTAGATTTCTGTTTGGATCTATTTCATAGATTCCATTTCTTTTGTATGTTGGGCATTCGTGATTTCCATTGTTTTCCTGAGCTCTATTATTTTTATCCATGTTTGCTTTAATGTCATTCTGATCACATTTCTTTTTGAGCCTTAGAGAGTTTTTTCTATATCCTGCCCCATTTTCTTTTTCCACATCTATCACTATCAGTTAAGTTTCAGTGCTTGGCTTCTGATTTTCCCTATCTCATTGTGATCTGGACTTGTCCTGGGGGCCTGGGTTGCATTTTGCTTCTATGTCTTGTTATTTTCTGTTTTCTAGTTTTTATTTTATTTTGCTTTATATGTTAATGCTTGCAGATTTCTTATGGTAGAGAGATTTATCCTTAATTATGAGGCTTCCCCAGGAAACGTCTGTTCCTCATAGTTGTCTTCTAGAGGTAGGTGGTTCTTGATCTTTGTGTTCATCCCAAGAACCTACTTCTCCAATATATTGAGGATGAGTAGTTGTTATCTATTTGGCTCAACATCTGGTCCTTTGGTACTGTGCCATGGTGATGGTAATGACCTCAAACAATCACAGTGTTGTCATTCAAGGAAGAAAAACTGATTTTAACAGGTATGACATCCTGGATAAAGTAGTAAAGTTGGTAACTACAATAGTTTTGAGTGAAGCTTGGTTACTAACAAACTGTGATTACTATTGCCCTGATACCTTAACCATAGAAAGAAATTCTACAGTATGTAACAAAATTCAGCATATACAGGCACTTATTTATGGAGTTATTCCTCTGTTATCTGGTGTTGCATAAACATACCCAGGCTGTCAGTTGCAGGAGATAAACAAATTAAAGCAAAACAGAAAGAGCTCATAAATTGAATTAAGAAAAAGAAAGTTCATGTCAAGATTAATTTTGATGCTGGAAGATGTCAAGAAGCTAACAAGTATTAATGATCTTGAGTTGCAAGGTGTCATAAAGCTATATTTTCCAGCAAAGTAAAAGGATGCAAAAATAAAGAAATGGTAAGGGACTAAACACTGACATTTCTGAAGACTATTTAAAATCTATCAACATGGCCATCACCTTAACTCCTCATTTATTGTAAACTCCCTCGAGTAGTATCTATCACACATAAATTAAGTGTATACACACTTGTAAAAACCTAAATGAGCTAACAATGAAATTGATGATCATGTATCATGTTGATAGCTATAGTTTACTAGGACTGATGACACATAGTTTTTACCTTCACGGCAATGAATGAGATACAGGTCAATATAGTCCAGTTAACTTTCCTCTGTGACATTTTCAAGCCTGATTCACGCAGTTCTGGTGGACGGAGAGTGGAGGGAAGCTGCAAATGATAAAGAATTGAAATAGTGCTCGATCAACACAGCATCCAAGTTTGTTGGTGTCCTTTAACTAGTGCTGAGACATTTTTCTACCAGTTAGTAAATGATAACTGCAGAAGAAGTATACAAACTCACTCTTTTTTCCTTGATCATATCTGTTCCTATGGCATTGATTATAGGTTTGTTACTATTGGAAAATTAGTAAAGAATTAGATGCCAGTTACTAAAGAGATAAAAAGCTTTATCAAGTAACAATAATGACTGTTCCCTATATTATATTCCCCTGAGTTTACAAAGCATACCTGTAGTTCTTTTATTTATTTAATACTGAAGGAATTTCTATTCCTTTATTTGCTTATATAAAAGAACAATATTTGCAAATTTTAATATATGGCAAGATAAAACAAAAACACTTTAGCAATATCTCATGTATGTATGTATATATTATGTATGCATTGGTACCTTGAATTGAACTATAGGCCTTGTGTTTACTAGGCAGGTACTGTGCTGCTATTTCCTTGGCTCAGTAATATCATATTTAAACAAAGGAATAATCTTACACCATCCACTATGCTAGAAATTAAAATTGACTTTCAGATTGTCAAGAAATGTTACAAAGTCAAAATAAAGAGAGCCACAATCTGGTAATAGTCCTTTCTGAATCATGCTGCCTCAAACTGAGACTCAGAAAAGCAAAGAGACTTTACATTAAATCACACTGTCTTGAACTGAGACTCAGAAAAGCAAAGAGATTTTATATTAAATTTGTAAATTTACTGGATCCTTTTTGTAAATATATGTGAATAAAGTATGGGCCAGTGTGCATAACTCATCACCAACTTGCCATTAATGCAAAAATTAGTTGACTACATCATAGCTCATTATTTTGCATACATATACAAAATAAGCACCATGCCTTTAAAGTGTAGAATGTATCTTCTCTCTGAACAATGCCTTCTGAAACTTTGCTTTGAAGAGCCAGTTGCACCTCCTCTTCCTTTGGATAGGCATAAACATCACCACTATAGGACAAACTGTAATTTGTGGCTAATTTAGGGACTTCTGCAGTTTTACTCTGCCAGAGGAGTAACCAAAGTTAGTATTCAGACATTAACATTATTGAGTTAGCTCAAAAAAAAGCAGTGGACTTCACAAAAATAGCTTTTCCCCATATCGTGGATTACTCAAGTATTTGGAATTATGAACATATCCCACCTTCTCAAGATCTTTCCTGTTTATTATTAAGAGTGGGGCATCCAATGGGCTATTTAGGGCAATAAACCAGTGGTCACTGGCAGAAAGTCTCAGGAAAAACTTCAATTTTAGTGATTTCCTTAAAGCACTAGTGGGACTAAACATATAGTTATAGGAAGGGTTATTATTTATATGGCAAACAAAGTAAAATTAAAACAAAACTATGAAGGAGTTAAAGTATAAAAACAACTAGAACCAAACTTATTTGATTTCTTTCCACTGAACTAACAGCAAAAACATTAAATTCTTGGTATTACCTGCAAATATATGGGTTTGTCTTCAAAAGGAAAGCTGTTTAGAGAGTCAGTTTCTAATCTTTTCACTAAAGAGTGGAAAGGGTGTTTACATAGACCTCTCTGCCAGCATGCCCCAAAAATCTGATATCCCAAAGAAAATAGGTGCATATAAGCCTCAGTGCTTGTACAAGCCACTTAGGGGCAAGTAGTAGATTTATCTGTTATGAAAAAGTGAGAAGTCAAAGTTCCCAGATGTTCACAAGGCTTCTGTTTGAAAACAACCACTTTAAAAGATAACAGTGTACAAAGTTTAGTCTTTTCTGCAAGGTCATTCTCTCTGCATGATAGCAGTAAATTCCACTAGGAATGACACATACTCAAAGGTACAGATTTATACAGAAGAAATTACCCATTGCCTGTAAAGAATTACTCCTCTGGCTGTCACTCCTTAAAACACAGATTACTTTTTTGACAATATATAACTAAAATGAAATGAAAAACTAACATTGGGATAAAGATTGGAAAGTATGTTTCTTTTTCAATGAAATTACAATAAACAAGATATCAGACCCTATGACACTCTCCTGATAACCAGTCCTGACTGTCTTAGTTGTGAAGCAGCTCAGAAATTTTCCAAAGTAGAAGCCTTAGTGGTCACCTTGTCCTTCCTGCCCTTCATGCCACTTTGCTCTGCAAGGTAGCCAAGTTATGCTGCAGTTGGTGTTCAGATACTTCCTAAAGTCACACTGAAGGGGAAAGAGGGAACTTAAAGCTCAGGGACCTAGTTTCCTACTGCAACTACTGCTATTTTCTGGGTTTCTGTGGCACAGAACATTATTTTCCACCCTTTGACTTTTAGTCTGTGAGGTTCCTTTTGAGCCAGATTTGTTTCTTGTATCCAGCATATTGTTGGATCCTGTTTCTTGATCCATTCTGTCAATCTATTTCTTTTAAATGGTGAATTGAGGCCATTTACATTGATGGATATTTGTCTCCTGTACTTGATCCTGATGCACTGGATGTTTGAGATTGCATTTTGCTTTGTTTTGCCATTTTCACCTCTTGGGTTAATATCTTCCTCTTTTCAATCCCACTAGTCTCAACTGTCCATTGTGTTTGTCCTAGGATCCTACTGCATAGCTGATGTTTTTCCAATTTCTGGGTCCCACAATGAAAAGGAGGGGGCCAGTCACCTAAATTCCTCATGCAGGGCCTGTTGGGTGAGTTCTATACTCTTCCTAGGCTAACTAGCCTAGAAGTATCAAACAGACCCTTAGTTTGTGATGTTACTATGTCTTCAGATTGTTCCAGGCCACCAGATCTACCTGGCTATACTGTTTGCCTCAGGTGGGCCCCTAATGTGTCACTTGGTGTCTCATAAGCCTTTTTGATTTCCTCCACTTTGGGGGAGGCCTTATTGGCACTCTCCTCAACCCACCTGATGTTCTCTATATGGAGGAATGACTCACCCACTCTCTTGCCACGCATGCCAAGGTGCTACAACTGGATAGGACTTCACTATTGCTCTTGTTTACCCACTGTTTCTCCTTTTAGGGACAAACTCACCACACTGATGCAAGCCTGCTTTGGTCTTCTGTTTGAAGGAAGGGTTATTGAGTCTCCCATCAGCACAGCAAGGTTGATCTACTGAAGTAAAAGGTCCTGAAAGGAGGAAGGGCAGTGAAGATCCACAGCAGTACTAGGACCAGAAGGTCAAGGAGGGACAGTCAAAGATCTGCTGCCCTCTGAAGTTTGGGGACTGAGATGGGTGGGTAGCTGAAGATTCACCACCTTCCGAGGTCTGGGGGCTGAGGCATGTCTTGCTATCTTTTAAATAGCTGCTTATGCTATCAGATTTAACAGAATCAAACAAAACAAAATAAAATCCAACCCCAAAATGTAATGAAATGATATGGTTTCCAGGCAGGGATCATATTTTCGTGAGGCCTGCTTCTCCCCCTCTGCAGTCTGCAAATGGTGCTGAATCACAGAGAGAGGCGTAGGTCTGGCTGTTCGCACTCTGGCAGTGGCCCACTCATGTTGCTGTTTTCCAGGCTCCTTGTGAGCCATGGTTCTATCCTCACTATGGCAGCAACCCACATGTATTGTCAACTTTTAGAAAATATTGTCTAAATAATTACTGAAAATTGCACAAGAAACCTTCATTTCTAACTATATTGTTTTTTATTTGTTATTATGCTATTCCTTTCATAGCCATACATTATTTGACCCAACAACTTTATGCCACACACAGATTTAAATATTCATTAATTTTCATAACTTGATTCACAATAAAGAATAAAAAATACATGGAAAAAGCTAGCCTTTTTAACTCTGTCTTGGCAAAATATTTTCTCTCTTCCTCACTCCTTATCATCCTTCTCTAATTCTTTCTTCTTACACTCCTCCTTTGACTCTACATTCACTTCTTCCTTTTCCCCCCCTTTTCCTCCTTCTTGGCTAGGAATAAGAACTTTTATTCCTAATGAGTACACAATCCCAACAAGTACGCAGTAAAAAAACAGAATCTCAAGCTTCTTAGTGGTGCACCTATTAATTATCAGTTATTTTTAAATCATTTTGCAAGAAAAAAGCAGGCCTAAGGGTTATTTTCATCATTTATCATTTACCTCTATTGTAACTACTAAATCTTTGAATATTTAAATGCCCAAATATGCAGAAAGAGATAATGTAATTTTATGAAGTTGTCCAAATTATTTATAAAATAAAATTTTGTAAACCTCACCTTAAGTAGCATTTGGAATAGTAAATGTAAGTGTAATGTGTATAACTGAAACAAATTAATGACTTTCCTGGAGTTACAACAATCCAAATCATACTACTTCTGAGACTCAAGCGAAACTGTTATTTGTGAACCTCCATAAAAATAAAAATTAAAAAATCACATAATCCCAGTGCGTAATGGCACAGGGTAAAAAATTTCATTGCTTTATTCTATATCCAGCATTTGGGACACAATACAAAAATATGAATTACAGGCTACCTGTATAGCCACAAACTGATAGCCTCCCTTTTGGATTGGCTCTATTGGCAGAAGGCAATTTTGTTCAATAGAAGTTCCATACTCCTGGCTTCTCTGACCTCCTGGGAACTCCACTGAATCTTTGGATTCATTCTCCTGGCTTCACTCATGGTTCTTGCAGAGGCTTCTTGCCTGAATTCACAGACCTCCCATTGAAATGTGGTGGGAAGGAGAATGGAAAGTATTCTTGACACCAGAAATACTGAATTTGACATGCCAGCACCACAATCTGTTGTCAGTAAGAAGAGTAGCCAGGTTCTCTCAGACATGGCTACAGCAGCTTCTGAGTATCTGGGTGACTGAGCACAAGGCTGTGAATGCCAGGGAACCAATTCCCAGGGTTTCCCTTCTCAAAAACAGGGTCTATGGAACTTATTCCCCAAAGAAAGGCTCACGCCCACGATGGTTTTACTGATTTCCAAAATGACCTCAAGACATCTTTCTTCTTGAAATAGTAAAAATACTTGTTGTCTTTAAAATCCTGATAATCTCTCCAGCAACCACACATTGTTTGGGCCCAATATTGTGTGTGGTTCCTTTGGAGCTCAAATTTAAGTTTTAAAAAAATTTATGTTTTACCCAAATTCTAACTAGAAATCTGGCTACAAGCAAGCAATCAACAGTACCTGTGCCTTGAGTTGAATACTGAAATGTCTTGAAATTGTCCAGCTCAGCTGTGCTACCAGCCCTAATCTCAGTCTCCTGCAAAGTCTCAGTACATGGTCAAAATGTAGGAAAGCATAACCTATAGACCAACTGTCAGTAAAACAAGCGTTCCCAGTGTGAGCCTGGCCTTTGCTTTTTGGCATTTCTGTAAGCATTTGACTTTTCAGAGTGCTGGCCAGGATCACCAGATAGACTCTGTGGAAAGCATCACAGGCATTCTGCCATCTATATTTACAAACCTTTCTGAATTGCTGCAAATTCACGTCAAAGGCTTTCAAAGGATGTGGTCAGGTACACTGACAGAAATGACCTCATTTTTCTCATATTGATTTTCTGTATGAGTCAGAGTCAGATTTTTATTGTTGGGACATAATAGTCAATGTTCCCAACTTAAAGAAGAAATAGATTCAGCTCACAGTTTATGTGGATTCAGCCTGGTGCTCTGCTATCTCGAAGGCAGGAACAATAGCATGGAAGGGCATGTTAAGGGAAAGTTCCTGGCAACCAGGAAGCAGAGCCAGCGCCGGAGAGCCAGATAGAGGAGCAGAGACCATATCTACCGCATGAAACCCCACTTACGTGATGCAACAACACACACTCAGAAAGGCACTCTACTGATAATACACTGGACGTATCCAAATCCAATCTAGTAGATGGTTGCATTGAATGGTGACATCTTATATACAGGAAATCTTACACAGTTAACAACATAACTGTTTTATTGAATAAATAAATTTAGAAAATATGGGGAATGCAAAAATCAATACACAAAAATTAGTTCTATTTCAATATATTCAAAATGAACCATAAAAAGTTTCACTCAAAGTAGTCAAAAGTAGAAGAATTAAAAATAAATTTAAGAATGTATGTGATGTTTTAATGTAGCCAACCAACCTGTGCACAGAAATTAAAGTTGGAATCATGAATGATGAGTCTTAATTGCTTAAAATGGTGACACTGTGCCAAGTGACCTACAGTTTCATTGGACTATCATTCACAGGACTAAACATACTGTTTCCATGAAGAAAATCAAGAGAATGTCAAGAGTCTTAAAAAGGTTGGAAAAGAATAAATGAGGGGAAATTGACACACTTAATTCCTGATTTTAAAACTTTCTTACATGGTTGTAGGAATGCACACTATGGCACTGATTAAACACCAAACACCCCATAAGCAAACAGAGCTCTCGGAGATTCTTGAACTGCTGTGGCTTTGGGTGGAGAACAGTGCCCTTGGTCAATAACTTGGGTTTTAACTTGCAATACCTTATCCTAGTTGTAAATGATCCTGGGTTTACCTGTGAAACTGTGCAGATCTTTGCTTCTGTGGGAGTCAAATGCAACTGACCTATCAGCCAAGGAAACTAAGGGACATTTCAGCTATATTACTACTCTAATAGGCAGATTCATGTGGAACAAGAACCAATTTATTGCACTTAAAATAATGTTGTGAACATAGTGCTAGGCTGGTAAAAGCTGAGACTGGGAAGATCTGAATAATCCCTGTGCCCAGGCGTTTCTGTTGTTGTGGCCTCTGGAAGAGCCCTCATGCTGAGATTCCATGAAGATGCAGTCTAAGCAGGTTTGCTGAGACTATCAGCTGTGGTTGGTACAGTAGTCTTTGGCCATAAGTCTATTTCAACAGTGGGCGTGCCATAGCAGTGGGAATTGGTCCTTCCTCAGTTAGGATGTAATTATATAATAGGTTACAAAACAAGCTTTAAAAATATTTTAAAAATTAATATTATGTTGACTCCCACTTCTGGTCACAATGTGATACAGTTAGGCTTGGGATGAAGGTCAAAGACTCCATCATGAATGTAGCAAGAGAAATTGGATTGATGAGACACAAAGACTCCTAGAGAAAACAACTTATCATGATAAACTTTGTAGGACACAAAAGTGATGAAAGAAAAAAAATGTGGCCAAGCAAATTTTCTATGCCTGGGAGTATGATTTTCAAAAATGAAGAAATGATTGAGACAATGCACGATAAACAAATTATAAGAATTTATTATCACCTGAACTGCAATGCAAGAAATAAGAAGATTCTAGGCAGTAGCCAACCAGGTCCTCAAAAGATATAAAATCATCAAGCAAAAAGATACATACGATCAAATATTCAAAATATGTGTATGACCTTTCAGTTTGTAATTCAATTTTTTCCTTTGATATTTAAAGTGAAATCATACAAAAAACAAAAAACCAATTTGTTTCAAGCATTATAACCCTTGCCTGTATTTCTAGCTACTTGGGAGCCTGAAGTGGGAGAACTGTTTGAAACCAGGATTTCGTGTCTGCCTTAGGTATTTTTCCCATTGCAGAAACAAAGTACTCAATGCCCAAAGTTAAGGGAGGAAAGCTTTATTTGGCTCACAGTTTGTAGAAGTTTCAGGCGATAGTCACCTGACTTCAAATCAGTGTGGCAGAGCAGACAGGCATCATAGAAAGGAAACACTACCTCTCATGATCACGGTAAAGAGAAGGCAGTAAAGCAAACCAGAGATGACCAAGTGTCTTTCAATTCCTTTTAACTTCTCAAGGCTACTCAGGGAAGGTACCACTTCTATTTTTATTCTAGTGTCCTTGATCCTAGCATTGCACCATCAATTAATTCCAGTGTCACAAACCCTAGATCCAGCTACCTCTGAAAAAGCCCCACCTTTGACTACATGAGGCTTTGGTGGACACAGAAACACAAGCCATAACAAAGTCCAGCCTGGGAAAAAGAGCTGTCTCAAACACAGTCTGAAGCTATGTCAGTATAAGCCCCATGTAAGGTACACCACCATGTCACCTGCCCCCAGTCCCAAGGGCGACTGTGCTTGCAGGAGCAGTGTAGGCTGTTTGGAGGTGACTGCTCTAACGGCTTCCAGTGTAAACAGTGAGTTTACTGCCTGAGGCTATGTTCCTGTCTTCATGAAAGCAGACAGTTGGAGTTGGAATGGCACTGTTCCTCACCAGCAACCACAATTCAGCCCAGAGAGATGAACTGTGATGCATGGGACTAGGATATGAGATAATGTGACTGCTGGGGCCTGTGTGACTCCAGAGGAAAATTCTATCCCATACTGGCTACTGATTTGTTAAACATAACCCAGATTTGGTCATTCAGACTAGGAGTGGAAGCTCCATTCAACTCAGCTATTCTCCTCCTGGGTATTTGCCCAGAAGAACTGAAAAGTTCATATCACAGTGATATATGTGCACCCATGTTTATAAGCAGCACAATTTATAATGGCTAAATCTTGGAAACAACAAAGATGCCCATCAACCGCAGAATGGATGAAAAAGATGTGGTATTTTTACACAATGGAGTATTACCCAGCTATGAAGAAGGATGATCCTGAGGTCTTCATAGGGAAACGGAGACAACTTAAGACTCTCCTCATTAATGAAATAAGTAAGAATCACATTTATAAATATCGCATTGTGTCTCTAGTATAAAAATTAATAAGAACTATAGGAGTAATAAAACCTAAAATGTGTAATTGCTACTGTAAAAAAGAGAAGAAAAGAAAGTGCTCTAAAGGATATAATTGCATGTATGGTTAAGTGTGTAAGATAAATGAACATATTACTATTTTTGTTAAATTGTGGAGCAGAACTATTAACAGTCTCATTTTTTGAATATTTACTTTGTGTGTTTTAATTTTGTAACTTGAACAACTGTTTCCTAGATGACAGTATGTAAATTATCAAGTAATGATTTCTTAGTGTTTTTTTGTTCTTTTCTTTTTTTCCTTGGAATTCTGTATTGTTGCTACCCTTTTTTTCTGTTTTGTTTTGTTTTCTCTTTAAATAAAATTTAAAAAAAGAAAAGAAAGGCTGCCTAATATAATTCACTACATGTCTAAAAACACACATAATTTGTAACTAAAACTAATTTCAGAGAAAATACCATTTTTAAAAAAAGCTTCAGAAAGTACACACAAGGACATTAAATGTTGATACAAAGATCTGTTTATCAAGAATATAATAATTTTAACTTGAGTATTTACTGTGGATCTAAGTAAAGTATATTATCATTTCTTCATTCTCTAACATTTGTGCATGTTTGTAATATAATGGTATAAGTTATTGAGATGCCTGGAATGCTGTATAATAGAGATGTGTCTTTATTTTCTCAAAATCAAACAAAAGGAAGGGATCAATAGGTTGAGGCTTTGGCTAGTCTAAGTTGTAGTCAATAATTATCTAACAAATTCTTTGTTTACTGTACTGTATATTAACCCAGAATAGAAAATGTTCTAAAATAAGTGAACTGTTTTATTATAAGACAAATTATACAGAAATTTTACATTTATTTGCAAAAGCTACCCCAATTCTCTTTCTGCACTATGTCTCAAAATTTCACACTTACAAAAAGTTGGTTAATCTTTGAACAGGTATCTGGAACATTGCCTATTTCTTCTTTAATAAGCTCTGAAGGCAAAAGAATGAATCAGCATCTGCTTGGACCACGGAGTGACAAGTTATGGATCACAAACTTCTGCGCATGGCACTAAATGATGGGCACTTCATTCCTGCCCTGGGATTCGGCACCAGTGTACCTAACAAGGTAATAAGACTGTCTTGGGTTTGAGGATTTGTGAGGAAGTCTTAGCATGAATAAGGCTGGCCACGATTTTTGAATTAGTGTTTCTCTGTAACGTGGGGACTCACTTGGATGTTGGCTTCTTCAGGCAAGAGTCACCCACGCAGAGCAGGGACTCGCATTGCACTCTGCACTGTGCTGCCTCCCTGTGAGGCTGCTGTGAGTTCCGGGCTCTGCTCTGCCTTTTCTTCCGTCTACTTCACAGGCTGGTGAAGGACATGGAAGCCAGGATTACTGCCCACGGTACCTGTTGTCTGACTGTGATAGGATTGTTTTATTTCTTGAATTCAGGAACATTTTCCTCCTTCCCGGGAAACATGGTCCAGAGAAACCTCTGTGGTAGAAGTTACTAGAAACAAGGGGCATAGAAAAGGTATTGGCGTTCTGCTGAGGAACAGCTTGGGGGATATCGCTCAGCAAATGCTGGACAGGAGGGCTAGATATGGTACCACAGGCACCACTTGCCATGCTGGTCAGTTTATCTGAAAGAAAACATAATGTCATGGGAGAGGTAAACTGCTCCAGTGAGGTGAGTCTGAGTTCCTGGTCAGCGCTCATATACAATGAGTTTGAAACAAAAGCACAGGGATATGTTTCTAAGGCAAACATGAGCAAATGGATAAATCACTAAGCCAAGAAAACATTTTCATTCCACATTATTCTAGATTACTCAGTCTGTGCCCAAGGTCCAACCACATAAAACTTCAGTCTCACATTGCTTCTCTGAGTCATAAGCACATATCTAGGGAGACATTCTGAAGATCTTTAATAACAGCTTCTCTTCATAGACCAAATTGATGTGAAAGATAAATAAGTACACAACCATAGATTCTAACTTAGTAAATCTGAACTGGCCAATGACCCTAGCCTGGGATCATGGAGGGCTGTAAGAACAGTATCTTCTAATTTCATTGCAGAGAATAAAGCTTCTGAAATTCTTCAACCTAAATAGAAAATCGTGTATTTACTTTTCAGCTTTGTTGTTTAATAAAAGCACTTTAGAATCTTCCTCCAGTCTTGGCAGATCAACTTAGCCCATTTTGTGCAGTCCAAGTGAAATACCTGAGGTTCAGCTGTTTAGGAAAAAACAGAGTGATTTCTTGCAGCTACAGAAGTTGGGAAGCTCAAAGGGGAAGGCACTGCCATTGGCAAGGGCCTTCCTCCTGCATCACCCTAATGTATAAGGCAGGAGAGGAAGAGAGCATACTCATAACAGCCAGAGTGGGATTGGGGGCTGCCAGCCTTCTCATTGGAGCCATTAATCTGTTCCGGAAGGCAGATCCCTCACAGCCTGAGTGCCTGTCCTGAGGCCCCCCACACATACCACTGCACTGGAGATTACATTTTCCACATTCTGTTGTGGGACACATTCAAACCATTGCATTAAACAAAAACAAAAACCTTACTCTAATTATACATTTACAGAATGAAGTGAATTTTATTTTCAGGGAGAACACCTAACACCTACTTTACTAATTCTTTACACATTGTGTTCAAAGTGTTACATATATAAACTCTGTAAACATTCCTTGTAGATACTATAGTTTGGTGCCAGACCACTGCAATGAGCTGAGTTACATGATGTTTTACTGTTGGTTCGTTTGTTTCTCCACTTGTTCTTAAAAGTGCATGTTGACTGTACTCTTAAGTACATGAAACAAGGTGTTTGTCTTTTTTAGAAAATATTTTATTTTTGAAAAATGCATTTGATCATGTGAACTTTCAGCCATTTTTAATCTTGTTGATGTAAAGTGTTCCTTTTAAATGGGAGAGTGTGCATGACCCATGAAAGTGCTGAAGCCACATCTGGTGATTGTTTAAGGTTAGGATGACTGTAGAAATGTCTTAAAATAAGACAACCGTCAAGTCTCCCACATCAATTCACCATAAAATACAAAATATTAAGGCCTGTCACACACCATGTTATTTGTAGCATTTTTATCGTACTATAATGTTTTCAAAACTTTGAGTCAATTCTCTTACTCTTCTTATCACCATATCATCTATGGTTATGTAATACTCTCAATTATTTGTCCTCTCAGCAATGTTCTCAACATTTGCACCAGGCAAATATTGCTTCTGAAGAAATCAATCTCTTTGAGTATCCATATGAGGCAACTCATTCACCAAGGTTTTACGATGATACTGCAATGATACATCATATGCTAAGCGACCACCTCTAATTCTAATTCTTTCTTAATCTCTAACACATCTGAAGTTAGTTCTACTCACAAAGTGTTGAAATCCTCAAAAATCACTTATGTGAGTTGGAGTCAGGAGGTTCCAAATCTTGTTAAGTTTGATACTTTGAAACCCATTCAATGAATTGTGTATATTTTTGATGACATCTGAACTGATAAATGCTTTGCAGAAGTTTTTAAATTTATTTTTCCCATATCCAAAAAAGGAACCCTTAGGAATAAAAATTCAACAGATTGACCTGTAAATAGTACTTTGGTTTTACCTCTAGGTTCCTAAAAGTAAGGTAATGGAGGCCACCAAAATAGCTATAGATGCTGGATTTCGCCATATTGATTCAGCATATTTGTACCAAATTGAAGAAGAAGTAGGACTGGCTATCAGAAGTAAGATTGCAGATGGCACCGTGAAGAGGGAGGACATATTCTACACTACAAAGGTATTATGTATATATTGCTGTGCTTATGTGCATATTCATTTACTGTGATTTTGTGGGGATGGCAGTGTATTGGATGGAACATTGGTTGCTTGATAAATTATTGCTTATTTGTACAACTGCTATTTACATTTAATTATGCATTTAAACTAGAATCCAAAACAGATAAGATGATGTCTTGGCCCTCAGTGAGGTAACTGAATTGATGAGTTGAATGTCAAGACACTTTACTTCTTTGAGTCTTAGATCACAGACCTGTGATTCATTGTTGAGTAGAGTAAGACAGGTGATCAGATTCTGGCTTTTATGATCTCTTGTGCAACTCTCTGAAATTATCTTCATCTGATTTTAAATTTTGACTTTTTCACTAAGAAAAAACCATGTAAGAAAGGTCTTTGAGTATTAGAAGGATATACCTAAAATCTAATGACTTATGCATAGAAATATTAAGACTGAAGTGTTCTCCTCTTTAGTTATTAGACTAAAAAACTAATTCTTCCCCATTTAGTTGAACACATAAAACTTTAGACAAATTTGGGAATCATTTTATAAATGTAATCAAGCGTAACATATTACCATTGAGAAAAATTTAAGTTTTGAGCAATTTTCTTGCATTTTAGTAGATATATGGTCCATAAACAAACATGAAAAAAACTTTTTCATGTGCAGGACATATGAAAAGAAAGTAAAGAAAGCATTGGGTATGTTGTACCTTTGCTCATGATTTTTCCATCATTGGAAAACTCTCTCTATATTAAGTGAAGCAAGTCAACAAAATTGGCTCAAATGTAATTACGATTTCATTCTTTACCCTCTGTAGCTTTGGCCCACTTTCAGTAAACCAGAGTTGGTCCAACCAGCCTTGGAAATGTCACTGAAAAAACTGCAACTGGACTTTGTTGATCTCTATCTTATTCATTTCCCAACACCTTTGCAGGTAAACAACTGGTGTGCACAGAGCTCTTTTGCTGATATCATGTTAATTATTATTGTTGTAGATGTTTGAAGGAAGAGTTTTTAACAGGAAGTAGTGGGCATTGTACCAGAGAAAATCCTAAGAATAAATACTTACACCCTCATCTTGAGTAATTATTGATTTCTTCACTCCACACTCCTTGCTTTCAAGAGATCACAATTCAACAACCCAAACCCTGTGTCTCAAAGACTTGAGGAAGTAACAAAAGCCACCATTAGAGTGAAAAACATATTACTGAGCGTGTTTGATATGAAGGCATGTCATTAGATTATCGCATGTCCTGTAGGATATGGAGCTCTGGTTTTTTTTCCTAGGTCAAGAAAGCAGTCTATTATGGCTGGAAATAAAGGGCATGTAATTACTTCCTTACCCAGTGTGTGTGTGCGTGTGTGTGTGTGTGTGTGTGTGAGAGAGAGAGAGAGAGAGAGAGAGAGAGAGAGGGAGAGAAAGAGAGAGAGAGACAGAGAGACAGAGAGACAGACGGAGAGAGACAGAGAGAAAGAGTCTTTCCCCAGAGGAAAATAGAGGGGCTGACAAATGTGAAATGAGACCCTATTAAGCTCTGGAAAATAACACTCACAAAACATGCAAAAATAAATGATTAGAGGAAGCCTGTCTCTAAAGAACATTTATTACTACTTCAAAAGATAAAATCTTAAAAATATCAGTTTTTAAATTGTTGCTAACATGCTTCATAAAGGTTATTATCCTGGCACCCAAACACTTGTTCAGTAGCCAGTTGTGGCAACACAAATTTGTTAAAATCTCTGAAATGCTTACTTCTATTGCAGCCTGGGAAGGATATTGTACCGCAAGATGAACATGGAAAACTGTTGTATGACACAGTGGATCTCTGTGATACATGGGCGGTGAGTCCTTGGAGGAGAGAGCACAGGGGTAGGAGCAGGAGGACGGTCAGGTTTGATCTTCAGCTATGTGCCTGGGCTGTGCACCGTGGGCTGTAGAAACTTAGGGCTTTCACAAGGACTAATTTGATGGAGTAGTGCCCAAGAATGCTGGGCTGAAGTGTAACAGAAACAGAAGAGAAAAACTGAATGAAATACTTCTTAGCATCTCTTTCCCTGCACATGCACTGGTTTCTTCCATTTGGTTCAGAGGGAATAAGATTTTTTTCCCTGCTGTCTCTGTCTTGGCCTAGTTTTGTGACAGATGCTCCTTTCTAGACAGCAATCATCAGTGTTTGTCAACAGTGTGCCTTGTAACAGTTGTTTCTGGTAGGTATATTGATTTGGAGATGATTGCGCATGCTGTTCTTCACCCCGTTTCTCCCCAGGCCATGGAGAAGTGTAAGGATCTGGGATTGGCCAAGTCCATTGGGGTATCCAACTTTAACCACAGGCAGATGGAAAAGATTCTCAACAAGCCAGGACTCAAGTACAAGCCTGTCTGTAATCAAGTGAGTGCCCTCCTACTCCATTCACTTTGGTTTTCTTTCCCATGTGCTACTCTTACTTGGATGTCTCTCTTTCTCATCCTCTTCTATTCATTTTGCCTTTGTCATGCAGAGGATGCTTGGAGCAGAGACTGTTTCTAGGGAGCTGTAGATGATCTTTCATTATGAGTGTGCTTGAGAATGTCTTAATGAAACATATGGGGCATCTTAGGGCTAAACGATGTGTAAAATGCAGGGCAGGTAAAGTTATTCAAGAAGGTTAGGTGGGAGTGGCACTCATTAGTTCAACCTTCCAGACAAGAGGCACTTGTCCTTGAGCTATAAATGTTGACCACACATTGGGTGGGTGCAGCTGCCGTTCAGAGTGCTATGTATAGGATTTAAAGCAGACCAGGGCCATTAAAGAAGTCTGGAATTAATGGAAGATAAGATCTACTTTGTTTGGAATTCTAATGTCTGAGTCTCTTACCACAATCTCTGAGTGGATTTTTGATGTTTGAGCCTTTCATTCTGGTGTCCCTGCTTTCAGGTATATTGACAAGAGGGATAAATATGGGAAGAATTACCCTTTGACAGTAACCAAGATGTAGGAAGCATGTTGTTCCTTTATGGCAATATTAATGTTGGATGAAATCAATATGCTTACTAGGATACCTGGGCAAGGTATCCAGGCATATGTTAGTCACTCCTTATCAGTTGTTCCAGCACATCTATTCTGTCTGGTTCTGAACTCTTACTTCTTAATAGCTTCCAGTCATGTAGTAGTGCATCTTACTTGTGAAATAGATCATCAGTGTTCATCAATTTGCTATGTAATTGTAGAGCAGCATTATCTTGTAATATAAATATTAAAGGTTATCATTTCAGTACTAATTTGATCAGTATTTCTTATGATAACCATGTCATTCCATTAGAACATTTAAACAAACGATCAAGAAAATCCATCCTTTCCCACTTGTACCCTCATTTACTTCTGTTTTCTATGCAGTTAAATATTGGTACAAATATGTGTGCATTTTTCCATTTACAAGCATACTATTTTGCTTAACTTCTTCAAATCCTTTAAATGACTCTTTACTCCTAAAAACACAGAACACATCTCCTAATAAAGATATTACTCCCACAGTTACAGTTGCATTGTTAAGAATAGGGAAGTACTGATTCCCTCTCATCTTCCAATGTACACCTCACATGCAAAATTTCCATTGTTTTTTCAAAATATCTTCTGGACCTACTTTTTTAACCAGGATGATCTTGTGGTTTACATGTAAGTTTTTATCCCATTCTTCAAGCTCTTTAACTAAGAAAGACTGCCATTCATTTTTCCCACGATGTTCACATGACACTTGGCAAATACTCTCCATTCATCAGATGCTTTACTTGTAATTATATATAAAATTTGGTTCTGTAGTTTAAGTCTTGCACCTTAGAAGTTAGTCCAGATGCTGGACTGCGTCACATCCCACAGGGTCAAGCATCTGTTAGTCCAGTGTAATACATTAGACTGTTGACCATATTTCACAAGAAAATACCTATAGCATGCCATGTCCATCAAGTTTCATCCCAGCAGAATGCCCAAAATGATAGACTGTCTCACTGCTGGTGATGATGCTTTTGGTCTCTTTGTTCAGGTAGTTGGAGTCAGATCTCTTCTTCATTTCTTTTGTTTGTTAACTTTTTGTTTATTAGCTGTTTCCAGTGCTGCCTATGGCACCCAGGCTTTGTGCACCAGATCTCTTCCGGGAAGAGCATCCATTCCCTCACTGCATTCAGTAGTAGGTTGCTAAAGAATAGTCATCAGCAGAAGTTATGTCTTAAACAAATTTTCCATAGCAATTGAATATTTCTTAATGACATTTGTCTGATTGAATTTATATCATGAAACTTGTCAATGGCATTTTTATTTTTAACCATTATTTTTATTTCTATTACATTATACTTTATAAGAAAAATTTTCATATGAAGTCAAAATATACTATAATTTTACCTACATGTTAGCAGAATCTTTAATACCTTCTCTTTACTTATCAATGTTATGAGAACTGAGCCTTCACAATAATCATCAAGACAAAGTATTTCGTGACCTCTTTCTATACCTTCTACAGTAAAATCAGAGGATTGTGTTTTTATATTTAAGTTCATTATTCTCAATTTTTACTTTGAAGAAAAATTGCCCAAATAATTCTCGTGAGGTTCTTAGTGTTATTGAAGAGTCCTGGCCATAACATTTCTCTATCACATACTTTTCTCTTACCTGTAATGTAGGCTGGAGACACAGTCCAATCTGTGGAGCACCCTGGGCTCAACCCTCTCCCTTGAGGCTTTGTCAATAGAATTTGGTGTCCTAGATGAGACTGGTATCTTCTGGTGTTCTCAGTTGAAATCACCTCTGAGGGCTTTACCTGTGACTTCTCTGGCCCAGACAAGGGCAACAGAGAAAGAGAGCACCTGCAGCTATGGAGACCTCCTCTTGCTCCTTGGGTTCAGTGTCTCCTGCCCCTGATACTCTTCATGAAACAAAAAGGTCAAGGTTTTTACAAGTTGTAGTCCCAACTTTTACTACCGACAAGTCCTCCCCATTGTTGCACTTGGGGCCTTGTCTTTCCTGATTTACTTGCCATTTGGAACTCACTCAAGCAATTTGAAATTCTCCTGTACCAGCTGGAGTTTTCAATATTTTGAACGACAGGAAAACTTGTGTTTGTGACTTTGCCAGCTGTTTGCAGGGAATGACTGCAAAGGTATATGAAGAATGAAGGACATTTTGACATCTGTGTTGTAACTGGTATAGGATTGCAATATGCTAATACTAACTTAATGTCTCCAGGTAGAATTTCAGCCATCTGGAGCCTAAAGGTGCAGTTGAATGTTAATGTAATTGTTGTATGTGCTATTTTGTGTGTCAATGTGATTGCTAGTCTATGTTAATGGTGGTAAAGTCCATGAGACAAGAAGGATTGCTGGCAGACAATAATAGACCTATTGGAAATTTATTGACATGAAAGTATTGAGACTCTGAAGTGAAAGAGGAGTCCTCTATGTGGCCTAGGCTTGGTTACCTTGGATGACCAGCATCTTAATATGAAGGTGTCTGACCCATGATGCTCACTATCCTCATGGGGTCCCGTTTCTGCATTCAGTTTTCAAGTGGAGCTCATGGGTGCTAATTGGAGAGATGCATAGA
The DNA here is from genome assembly GCA_004027295.1 of Dolichotis patagonum. Lineage (NCBI taxonomy): Eukaryota > Metazoa > Chordata > Mammalia > Rodentia > Caviidae > Dolichotis > Dolichotis patagonum. The sequence goes on along the minus strand of PVJX010008218.1, from coordinate 16,225 downwards.
GTTCCCACAGAACTTCAGTTTTCAGAGATTCCTGGCTTGTTTTGCTTCTCTTGTTTCTTTCTGTTGATGCATCTGTACAATCACCAACTCTATCCGTGATGTAGCAAAGTGTCACATCCCACAGGGTCAAGGGCCTTCACTGTCAGTAGAGAGGATGTCATAGCACTTGGCATTATTGCAAAGCCACTGCTTCAAGGTGCCATGGATGGTGTCATGGATTAGCAGTCTGCATGTTCGATAGCTGCAGTGGTGACCCCAGGTTTCCCTTCAATCCCTTGGGGCTCTACATGGAGAAGACAATCTAGGCTGCCATGTCTGGTGTGGTTCTTGATATTCTCAGGTGGAAGGATGGGGAGAGGATGGGAAAACAAAGAAAAGAGAGAAAAGCTGGGGTCAGGTGGAGCCCTCTCTCCTGATAGGAGGAAGGACCTGCTCAAGCACTGCAGAGATTGCATTACCAAGATAAAGTTGCATGACACCACTTTGCCTAGCATTGCATAGGGGATTGGTGTTCTCTGGGCAGGGGCAGCTTGTTTGGCAGGGGTGCTCATTGTTCTCCAACCAACCCCAGATGTGTGATCAATCTCAGCTTCAGCCATTCCCTACACTCTTGTGACATACAGCTTGCTTCCCTCCGACATTGCCTCTCGCTCTCAGAGTTGGTAGAAAACGGGGACAGTTGGCTATGATTTCATGCAGCCCATGTTCCAAAAATTGCTGAACAAAGAGAGCAACATGTAGCCCATGTTCCAAAAAGTGCTGAGCAAAGAGTGGCACAGGGGCTACTCTGGCAACGAAACCCTGAGCCTGACACATTGGCTGACCCTCTTACACTCCAAGGCGTCCATTCTTGCTCCAGTGATCACACAAGCCTCTAACTCGTTGGGCAGAATTCACTAAAACTTGTATTTTGCACTATCCCTATCATTTGTTGAAATAACTGTCTAAAGTACATATCCATGGGTATTTAATTCTGCCTCTTGGAACTTACGGTGCTTTGCTTTGTTTTAAAAAAAACTAGTGAATCATCATTTTGCTTCTGCACACTTACATATTTTACTTTTCTCATTAACTTTGCTTTTTTTGATTGGAGATTTTTGATCCTCTATCTGGGTGTTTTCTGCTAAGATAATAGATTATTTGGGTTTACTTGGAAAATTGTTATTTTAGTCAAACCTAGCTGAAAAGTAGATATTAAAAGTTGTTGCCTTCAGATTCTATGTGACTAATGACAAAACGTGATGTTTTCAGAGCAAGTTAATGGTATATAAAAATTTAATTCAACACTCACAGACATAAATCTTTAAAGTTAGCCACATAACCAGGTAGCTTCAACCTGTTTCAGCTTGTGATAATTTAATTTAAATTGAAGTGTTTATAAATCTGGTAAAGTTACATTGGCACAGTGCATTGTTTTATAACTCAAATTTAAACATAAGAAAATCTCTGACAAACAGGTCAATTTGTTAGAAGTTAAAACTGAGACTTCTGGAGAAAATATTAGCACACGTTTGATTGCTCTGTAGTCTATCAGGATTGTATTTGCCTCTGTTGGATGCTTCAGAGTCAATGTCCATTGCTTTCTGTATTACAAGCAGAAATGACTTTCAGCACATTTTTCTTGGCAAATAAATAAACTAGAAGTGTTACTATCTCAATTTTCAAGAAATAATTTTTGCACATAAATTTGATAAATACACATTGTATAAATATGCATAAATGTACATTACAGAGAGAAGTGGCTCAGTCATCAATTACATTAAAATATGGAAACATCAATTGTTAAAAATAAATTCAAATAATCTTGGCTTCTTAAAATCTAGAGGGAATATAATACATAATATACTAAGGTCTATTAAATGTATTTCATATTTCGTTCATGTGTAAAAGCCCCTTATGACATTCCAGGCATCCAGACTCATGTGCATAATCCCCAAACTCTTGCAATCTGAGGCAGAGGGATCTTAAATTTGAGCCTCCATATGCTGGAGATTTATTAAATGTCTTCATGAAAGTTATTGTTTTTAACCCCACCATGACAAGGCAGAGGAGGAATCTGACACTTTAATAAATTTGAGAGCAATTATTCTAGGGCAACAACAGGAAAGGCATACAGAAATAAAACATTTAAGTGAAAGTACAGTACCTTTTCCTGTAAATAGAGCAAGAGGGATAAACAGTGAAATATTAGATAAAATTAAATTTCTTTTGTTTAAAATGTAATAAAATACATTCTTAACTAGTAAATGAGCATTGATCCATATAGTCTGTATCCAAAAGTTTACAGTACCTTGTGTGGTATTTTGTGTGAGTGTGGTACATTGCCAAGAAATTTTAAGGTGATGTCAGTGCAAAAAGAACTAAAAAAAAATGGAGTTTAATTATTAAAATGTTATTCTTTATATTCTATATGATTAGAATCCCTTAAGATTAAATTTGGGAGAAAAGAAAACTTGCATTTGGAATGCTGAGATGATTCCCTAATATATTATATTACTTGATATTTTAATTTCTCACCAGAAAATGATACTTTACAAATGTAAAATCATATGCTTTCTTCCCAAATGATAACTCACCTGGGTGAATACGAATGGACTCTTACCAGCAGACATGGGTTTGCAAAGCATTTCTTTCATCATAGATAGTTAGAAAATGCACATAACACATCTTAATTTTCTTCTGTCACCTTGATCTCCCCCACTCTTCCTCATTTGTTTGTCCTTTTCCCATTGCAAAATGTCTATCTCCTACTATGTATCTATTTCCTATTGTTCATCACTTATTTTACTCTCTTATTTTCTTCCACTTTGCTGCCAGAGAAACTGTGTGATACTTAAGTTTATGTCTGATTTATTTCATTTAACATCACAATCTCATGGTACATCCGCTTTTCCTACAAATGACTCACATTTGTCATTTTTGATCCCACAGCTGTACTCCATTGTGTATAAACACCATATTCTCCTTAACCATTTACCTGAGCATGGATATATAGGCTGCTTTCAAGATTTAGCTATGAATGAATTGTACTGTGATAAATGGAGGCATTCACATATCACTGTAATGTGATGACTTTGTCCCTTTTCAGAACATACCTAGAAGAGGGAGAGTAGGCAGTTGAAACTTCTGTTTTTAACTTTCAGAAAATCTCCACACCCATTTCTATAGTGTTGGCATAAGTTGACATCTCCACCAATTGTGTAGAAGGTGCCATTTGCCTCACATTCTAGCCAGCACTTATTACCATTTGATATCATGACGATAGTGATTCTGGAGTGACATCAAATCTGAGTGTTATTTTAATTCAGGTTCATCTAAGGGTCAGAGATGTTACATATTTTTATGTTATTTATTGACTATTTAGGTTTCTTCTGAGAAATATCTATTTAAATGTAACTTTTTGGCTAAACTAAACTTGTTTTGTAGACAAATCAATTTTCTTTGATTGAGTAAAATTGATGAGAATTAAAAGAATCATATTTTTTCTTTTAAAACTACACTTTAAACCAGATTTCTTTTGCTCTTGTTAGTTGTTTTGTATTTTTCTTGTGAACATTGTACCAGGTGACTGTCAAAATTCTGCTTAATACTGGAGGATACTAAATGTGACCTACACGACAAGTAAGATGAAAGTTAATAGGATCATCATCAATCTCAGTTCAGGGAAGGCAGAATGACAGTGTTTACTTGATTGGTTATGGTCACACCACCAATAAACTCCTTTTTAAAATATCATTTTCATCTTACTTCTGCAGTGAGTACAAAGCTAACTCCCGTCCAGCATGATCCAACCTATGCTTCTGTCCTTGTTAGCACAGTCAAAATCATTCTTCATCCTTGAGACTTTGCTTTCAGAAGTCTGCTACCACATCCTTCCTTCTGAAATGATGTAATGTCCAAGGCTGCAAGAACACTTTCCCTGTGTCCGACCTGGAATTTATTATGTCTCGCTGTAGTCCAAACTACAATTGTTTCTTATTCAGAATAATTGTTTCATTCTTTTTTGCTTTTTAATTTTAGGAGGTTTTTAAAAATTTTTTTTCTTTTGGGAGACAGTGCCATTTTCTAATTTAAAATTTCATGTTGCTCAGCTGTTAAAGCTCACATTTCCCCTCATGTTGATTTCCTGACTTCACATAAATCTAATGCTTTGCTGTCTTGCTCACTTGCAGGTGGAATGTCATCCTTACCTCAACCAGAGCAAACTGCTGGCTTTCTGCCAATCCAAAGATATTGTCCTGGTTGCCTACTGTGCCCTGGGAACTGCACGAGATGAACGATGGTAAAGTCAGTAGGGGGTTTACTTAAAAACTCACTGTGGATCACACATTTGTAGTTATATGATGCTTAGTACTGGCGAGTTCCCTTTCAAATGGTTCAGGTAGGGGAAAACTGCAGTCCTATCAAATGTTCAGATAACACTGACCCTTCTCTTCCGGGGACCAGAGTTATGGAACTATGTTCCAGCGCCAGCACTTTCATGCCTTTTGGAAGACTGATAACAAACCGAATTGTCAGCTTCAGGGCCAGAACATTTTTGCCTTTTGGTCCAGGGTGGACCCAAGCTCCCCAGTTCTCTTGGAAGATCCAGTTCTCTGTGACGTGGCAAAAAAGCACCAGCGGTCTCCAGCCCAGATCGCACTTCGCTACCAGCTGCAGCGTGGGGTTGTGGTGCTGGCTCAGAGCTTCAATGAGAAGCGGATCAAGGAGAACCTGCAGGTGATGCGGCTGTGTGGACCTCAGGGCTCCTCCAAAGCACCCTTCTTATTGGTGCTACTTTGTGACTTCTGGGCCATGCTTTGACTAAGGGAAATTTGCTGTGAGATAGTTCAGGTGTACTTTATGGAGGGGAGTTTCTACCACTAGTCCTTGTACTATGGCACTAGGAAAGGCAACCCTGATAGGAGGTATAAGACTGAAGAGAAAACAGAAAAGTGCGGTTCAGCATTCAGCTTGCAATGCTCTAAATAAACCCAGGCAAATGACTGCCTTTCCTCTATGTCTGGAATGAGGGAACTGAACTATGTGACTCCAAATATTGTCAGTCAGCTCCTTCGTGACTTTGGAGGACAGTGAGGCCCCTCTGCTGCTCTCCTCTGTACCGTTCATTCTCCAGACAGCTAGAGCAGACTGCCTCTACCCCAGGACACAGTGCCAGGCCAGGGGAGGGCACCTAAAGGTTTCATGGCTAGGCCCAGTGCTGACATACCACTGGGTTAGGCAACTTGTGATGGAAAGTACAGGGTATTGACTAGGCCAGATTTAGGACTGGGGTAAGAGACACCACCTCATGGTAGAATGAGGGGTTCACTCAAGAAGTGCAGGGTGCAGAGACAGAGATATGAAGAATTAAGGAATGTTTTACATAGTAATCTACCTCATGTACTTATTCTAGGTATTAATTTTTGAGATTCAGGTATACAGTTGATATATCTGTTTCCAAACTTTGCTTGCCTTTCCATTCTCTTTATGACCTATTATAACGAACAGAGCTTCTATTCTCAATGTAATCAAATACTTGATTTTTTTCTGTGATTGATGACTGCCTACCTGTTCCTACAGTGGGAACGTGACAGTATTACAGGGCATTGCCTTGTGGAAGTATTTGTGATTGTCCTTTTAATTTGGACTTTAAATCAACTGGAATGGCTTTGATTAATACTGCATGAAATAATGAGACACATCCACATACACGTTTTTAATGCATAGCCAATTTCCCCAGCAACAGTTACTACAATGTAACACTTTCCCACAGATCTGCATTGCCACTTCTATTATACCTAATGTTCACAGTATCTTTCTGCCTTATCACTTGTATTGAGATGACTTATTTACTTTTCTGTAGTGTTTTAATCAGGTAGGAAAGTGAGGTGTGCCAAATGGTAAGATTTTTTCCTAACTCTTCCTTTTGAAAAACAGTGCTTTGTAACTTGTAAGTATATCATTATGTAAAATTGAGAATCAGTGGATAATTTTCCACTAAGTTTAAATGTTTACTTGAGGATACACTGAAATGGAAAATTATATTGGCGAGAACAGAATTATTGATAATGGTGATACTTGCAACCTAAGGTTGTCATATGAATTTGCAAATGTTTAGGCTATAGTTTAGTATATTTCAATTAATATTGTTACACTTTCCTTTGTACAATTTTTATTTCTTTATTTACTCACAAATTTAAAAGGTTTGATTTTCTTTTGATAGTTTTCTCATTTACATTATGAAAGTATCCAAATGTATGAAAAATTCTAAGCATAGAGTGCTGAATACCTCCGAGCAAGGCCAATCAGTTGTGACATTATTCACCTCTCTTTGCTCTCTCAATTTGTTTTTTTTTTTTTTTTTTTTTGGAGCATTACTATTAATTTATAGATCCATTAGTTTCAATGTGCTAGCAACTCTTGAAAATTCATTTGACACTTAAACTCTCCGTAACTTATATGATGTCTTCCTTTTCAAGCCACTTTATGCCCCCTTTGATGATACTATCATGAGATTTTAGAAAATACATGCCTTCATTAATATGGGAACAATTTGTTTTTACCCTGTTTCCTAATGACATATAAAAATCAAACTCTATTCATGAATCTTGCTAAACAGTAATTTTTAAAAACTTAGTTTCTATAGTTTTTTGAATCTTAAAAATGCATCATCTTTCAGTAATGTCTGTTTTCTATCTTTTCTACTTTCTTTTAAGATATTTTTTGTAATAGTTTTAGTGCATTGCATCAAGCTTGGATTTCTCATTTTCAACTGACATCCTTCACAATTTGAGTTTTTTATTCAATAACATTAATAAGTTTTAGAAATTTAGCATCTGCTTTATGTATTTTATAATTTTGCAGTGCTGGAAATTAAATGAAGGCATTAGGTATAGTAGGCAAGTACTGTACCACTTCTTTATATCCTCAGAACTTCTCGTCTTTTCTATATATTATCTCGACATCATTTAGTTACTTTTACTTGAACTGAGTGAAAGTATTGAGTGTAAAAATGGTAAAACTCTACTTGCTTGATAGGTATTTGAATTCCAGTTGACTCCAGAGGATATGGAACTCTTAGACGGCCTGAACAGAAATTTTCGATATAATACAGCTGATTAGTAAGTGTCTCTGATAAACATGTTGCCTCCACTATTTTTCTGGAAAAGAGTGTAACACATGTGCTAAAATGATCTCAATACCAGGAGACAGTGATTGGTTTGAGTCAGGCATGAAACAGGGGTGTTGTTCCATGAGTGAAACCAGGCTCAGTGTGGATGTCTACACCTGGGCCTCCACGCATCTTATTCTGTGAACCTTTCCATATCAGCCCCATGTGTTATATGATAAATACAGCATATGCACTGTATATGCTAAAATTTTTAAACATATCCATAATAACATCTGTCCTAGTCTCGGGAAAAGTGAAGAATTGGGAGCAGAGTGCAATGAATTCTGTTACTCTTTTTTCTACAATTTTACTTCTTCATATTTACTTACCAATCTAAAAAGTTGGATTTTCTTTGGATAATTTTCTCCTTTTCATTATGAAAATTTCCAAATCTACAAAGATTATGAGCAGAGATCACTGAACACTTCCTAGCAAGGCCAATCAGTTGTGATGTTATTCACCTCTCTTTTCTCTCCCAATCTGCAGGAAGTGGGAATCCATGACTAGCTATTTATGTTATAAACATTTTAGTAAGGAATAGTGTTGAATCTACACCTCTACAGGATCCTTTGGATTCTACAATTACCTAGTGTACATAGACTTTGGATATTACTAGTGAGACCTAGTTATATATTTCTAAAACCAATTATACATTATCTTCTCTTACATATCTCAATTTCTGATGTGATTAAAGGCATTTCCATCAATCTTGTGCCACATATTAGCAACTGTCCTCCTCTCCCTGTGGGGTCATTCATCAGAACACTTCAGTGTGATGTCCTTATTAATTTCAACCCTACTTCCTTCCCATTACACATCTGTCCAGTGCTCTGATGCCACGTTTGTCTCAGGAATGTTTCATATTGGTGGGGAAAAATTAGTATTGATTATTTCTACTTTTAAAATCTTTTAATAAGTAATGATTTGAGTCACTTTTTATTTTGTACTGCTAAGGTACAGACATTGCCAAATTAAAAAATAAGGTGTTAAAGTATGGAAGTCTATCTTATAATTGAAAGGCTTTCAATTTCTCAATGTAAAAATTCTTTTGAGTGTGATGGGCAATGAAGCAGTAACTAATGAATTCATACAATGGAAATGAAATTGCTAGCCTTGGTTTGTACACCCCAAAATATGTTTTAATGTAGACCAATATCTATACTTGTGCTTTTTCAAATCTAGAATGTATCAGTCTCTGTTTTCATTGAAGATTAAAAATAGGCTAGCATACCGGTTTTGCTTGTTGACATATGAGGCTTAGGGTCAAAAATATGTTTGAAATTTCATGTCTTGGTGTTCTTTGTGTGAAGTTCCAGACAGAAAATTGATTAAGAAATTTTATTTATGATTGAAAGTTTAGTATAATGCTGGGCATGTTGTCACATGTCTGTAATTCCAGCACTTTGGAGGAGGATCACCACAAATTCAAGGCCACCCTGCACTACATAGTTATTTCAAGCCAGCCTGAAACTACATAATGAGACCCTGTCTCAGAAAACAAGAACAAATTTTAAAAATTTCACTATAAGGTCATGTTCATGAACTAAAAAAGGCAGATTTAAAACCAGTCAGTAATGAAAAGGATTAAATGTAACAATGACAGCTTCATAGAAATCACCTTACACCCCTAAAATTGAGTTACTGAGCTCATATTTTGCATTTTTTAAATCTTAGTTTTGCTGGACACCCCAACCATCCATTTGCTGATGAATATTAACAGGAAGACCTGTGTCATGACTTCCATCAGAAGCTTCTGTTGCTGAGTACTGATGCGGGAGCTGTTTCAGACACAGATTTCTGGCCATGATACTTCTTGCCCCTGGATGATGTTTGTCAACTGACACACAGCTGGCACTAAGTCTACAGGTCTGCAAGGAAAGACAGTCATCTTCATCACTTCCAGAAGAGTGATGGACAATTGTTTGCCATAAAGATTCTCCTTTACAATCTATTACTTGTGTGATTTGTTTCCTTCTGAAGTAAGACACAAAACCGATTTACCTAAAGGCTAGTGGACAGCCAATTGGAAGCAATAACATTTGCCTTATAAAATGGGGTTGGAGAAGCTGAGAGTTCTCAGACTCAGGAGAAGGGGCAGGTAGGAAGTATTTATGAGTCACTGCTCCTTTAAATTTTTTTTTTCATGAATTGCAGTGTCCTTTTTCTTTGTTATGTGAGTATACATCTTACTACACGAAGACATGATGTCTGTGTTTCCACTTCATAAGTCTGTTCTGGCCTATAACTTACACTGATGAAATAATTTGCCATGCGCAATCATGTTCCATTCTGAGTCTATGCCTATAAAGTCTGTTCAAAGTCTTACTCCACGTGCTGGGGTCATGGCTCAGTGGCACAGCTCCTGCCTGGCAAGCACAAGTTCATGATCTTGATTCCTGGTTCCAGAAAAACAACAAAAAAAAGATCTTTCTCCCTGCTTGGGTTGGGACGTGTGATGATGTGACATGATAGCTAGCTAAGAAGAGCATGAAGACTATCAGGAAAAGAGTTTAACTGCCCTGAGAACTGCCCAATCAGTGTCCTGGCTTAGGATGTCTCTGTGTACTGAAAACACAGTATACAGCAGAACAAATATTCATCAGAGTCCAGGCTTATTGCCATTTGACAAATAAATGAACGTTGGATTCAACTGCTGTGTTTGATGTTGTTTACTCTACAGCCTTAAGTGATGTCACCATAATTAACTCTCATGCACAAATAAAAAATACATTTAAATGGACACTTCACAACAAGGAATTTAAATTGAGTAAACAAGCATTCTAAATAATATGAATATTCAGGGATGCAAAAAAAAAGTCATTATCACTTGTGGACTGAAAATCTACTAGTTCTACTCACCATTTCAGAAAACTAAGAAAAGAAGGTGTTCCTAACACAAAACTATACCATGTACCAATCACTTAATGTTGAAAACAAATCTCTGCTCTCTTCTCGGTCGCAACTGTAACCAGCTAAGCTGTCTCTCACACTGCATGTAGAATAGAACACTTAATACTAATGCAAAATGTTTGCATAAGTGAAATGTTACATGACCCAAAAATGGCTTGAAAACTTTCCATGACATATATTTGTAAAGGATACTGTTGTGCAGGGGCCCTGGTATCCAGACTGCCTTCATCTTCTGGAAGTTCTCTTTAATATGTTTCTCACTGAGGCTATGCTAAAGTTGGTCACAGAAGGCATAGAGTTCTCTTCAGCCTTTTTGCACAGCACAGAAGATTGGGTGACCCAAGGGAGCCAGTGAGCTCTGGTTCACCCTGAAAGTAAAGGCAGAAATGTTCATGTCCTGATGCTGTGCATCAGTTGTTCAGTGTGTTTCACAGGAGACCAAGATGCCCACTCTAAATTGCTGCTTCTAATACATGTTCTCTGAACCTGCAGCAATGATGTCACCTGAGATCTTCTCAGAAATGACAGTTTTCTGCTGTGCTTGAGCCAGTTAAAATCTGACTCTAGAAACCTTAATATTGTGGGGCTTAAAATATTTTATTAAGAACAGTATTTAAGGGTAGTTCCTGTTATTCTGATTTAATTTGCTGATTTCATGTGGTTTCTAGAACACAATAGATATCAGTGTTTTAATTTTGTGCAAATCTAGAAATGTAATTGAATTGAGTTAAGGATGACATTTTTCTTGTACATGAACAAGATAGGAAGCTATTATACAGAATATCAACATGAAAGGAAAAAATTAAAAGTAAGATAAGCTGAATTTAAAAATAATTCCTGTGGAATATAAAATTGGAAATAAATATTAGGCTTAATATTTATTTAAATAATAAAATTAAATGATACTCTTTTTAAAATATTGACTTAATATTTCAATCTCCTGTAAGGTCTTTAAAAAAGTAAAAAATGATATTACCACAAGAAACAAATACACATATGCACAAAGGCTTGGATGCTAAATCCCAGCTTTCTACAAGGAGACAAGGTACATTGGGACCTGCAATCCTTGCAGCCTTGGATGTTTAGTGAAGCCAGAGCAACAATTTGGTCGAAGATTCAAAAGACTGAGTGTGAAGGACAAAAGAATCATCTTGGTAGGCAGCTTGCTAGTGAGATTTGGGTAGATAGCTACATCAAAGCAATAAGTAGAAAATCAATTTGATACATAATTTAAATTAAAATATGACTACATTATAACAGATACAAACACACAGAGGGAGGGAGATAAAGAGGGAGAGAGAGAGCACTAAAATATTTATTCTGATAACGTGACAGTTATTATAATAACTGTTCTAAAAAATTAACAAATAAAGGCATGGTACTAAGTTTTTATTGCTTTGCAAGAAAAATTATAATTTCTATTTGTTTGATACATAAAATTTTTACATTAAAATATCAGGAAAAATAAAATGAATATCTCAAAATGAAAATAATGATTTATGAATCCCAACAAAATAAATGAATTCTGGCAAAGACCATCAATAGCTACAAAAAATTTGTAGAGGAATATGATTTCCTTTGTTGATAATTGTCCCTCAATAGGTTACTAGTAATTGCAATGAGCAAAATATGTATTCACAGAAAAGGGATCTATGATTAGCTGAACCAAGTGATTGCAACTAACATCACTGTCTTAGTGAATTTCTGTTCACTTGGCCACAATCCCAGGTACCCTTAAGCTAGAGGAGAGATTTCTTTTGGTGCACAATTTCTAGTATTTCAGTTCATAGTCAGCTGGATCCAAGGCAGGATGGCAGGGCAGTATGCCAGTGGGGCACGGCAGAGAAAAGAGAGCTTGTGGCATGGAGACCAGAAGCAGAGAGAGAGAGTACAAGGGAGGTTGGAGGGAGATAGGCCCTTCTGGGCCACGCCCCCAGTCACCTGCTTTTTCCAACCAAGCTTCACTTCCCAACAGCACATTTAGTTGTAAATTCATGGGTGGACAAATCTACTGATGAGTTTCACACACACATGACCCAGTTATCTCACAAAAGCCCTATCTATGAGCTCATGAAACTTTGGGAAAATGTGTAGAAATAATCCAGAACTACTATTAACTTGAGAAACCTGTAATTATCTGCTTCCTACTGACCTGAAATTAGAGAGATGCAGGATAATAAGGACATTTTATTATCAAAAGTGATTAGTACCAATACACACCCGCCTCTATCTAGGACAAAATTTACCACTGGGCTTCACCCAGACTCTTAAGGATTTTCTTTATTCTATCAATGATTTAACCCTTCCTGCTGTTAATGTAGAAATTTGATTATGGTATGCTCTGTCTTTATCTTGATTAGATTTTTGTGATCTATTAATGCTTCTTCCTTCAATTTTGCCAGAGTATGTGTGTGTACTTTCAAGTAATCCTGGGTCTACCAAGTGATTTGTTGGAAATACTAGAATTTTTCAGAATATCTTCTAAAATGGCCTTGGATATAACAAGTACTACATGGCTTCTTTCACATAGTATCAAACAGTTTTGTATTAATATATTGACCTCTGTTTTTCTTTTGTTTTTGCTAACTCAAATTTTCTATCGAGAAAATAACCTGTGTGGGAAGGTTAATTGACAGTTCTCTGTAAAGGTGACCAGATTACACTGATGACTTCCTGAACTGTCTGCTTTGGTTTCTTTCCTTCTCCATTTCACTGACACACTCCTGCATGCACTATCTTTGCTCACTGTGTTCTAGGAGAAGTAATGAGTGGGAGCAGAATTTTTTCTGTGTTCACATAGTCCAGCATGATTTGGGTAAGTAGTCTTCAAAGACTCATGTGTTAAGCCATAATAGGGCCTTACAACTTTTAAGAGGTAGAGCCTGCAGAGGTCTCCCAGTCACTGAAGACATTCTGAGACTGTTTTGATAGGATTTTCCTCTTAGAATATTATGAATATTAGAATATTATGTCTTTCCTCTTTTTTCCCTTTTACTTCAAGCCATGAGGTGAGGGCTTACTCTTTCACATATTTATGTCATGATAAGTTGTCTCCCAAAGGCCCAAAAGCAATGAGCCAGGCAGTCGTGGCCTAAATCTTTAAAACTGCAAGCAGGATTTAAAAACAGGATGATAGGACTTTAGCAATGGTTGTTATATTTCATATTAACTTCAAAAGAGATACTCAGATTACCAGATGCAAAACTGATCAAACAGTATGAACACTAACTGTTCTCTTCCATGAACTAATAGAATTAGCAGTTCTGGACAACCAAGGCAAAACATGGAGCATCATAATACCTTTCTTGAAATTACACTATAGAGCTCCTATGATTAAAATAGCAGACAATAGACTGAAGATCAATCGAAGAGACTAGAAGGTGCAGAAAGCACTACAAACACATCTGTGATATAGGGGCCAAACATGTTCACAGGAAGAAAAATAGCCTCTTTAATACATGGTGCTTTAAAAAAAAAACTAGCTTTCCACATGCCATAGAACTATATCTTTCACCATGCACTAAATTAAAATCAAAATGGATCAATAATCTAAATATTTAAGCAGAAACACTAAATCTGCCAAAAGATAAAATAGGTAGAACTCTTAAAGACAGTGGAGTAGATAAAGACTTTACAAAAGAAATCCTAACAACACAGAAAGTATCATAAACAATCAACAACTAGGATTTCATTTTCCTGAAAAGCTTTTACATAGCAAGAGAAACTACCAAAAAAGTGAAGTGACATTCCACAGTGCAAGAGAAAAATTTTGCCAGCTGTTCCTCAAAGGACTACAATCTAAAATATATAAGAAACTAAAAAATATTAGACATCCAAAATTTAAATATCTAATCTAAAAAATGATCATCTGAAATACATAGACATGTCTCAGATGAAGAAGTAGAAATGGCAATTAAATACATGAAAAAATATTCTACAACCCTGGTCATTCAAGAACAATTTAAAACAACATTGAGATTCCATCTCACCTCAGAAAGAATGGCTGCAATCAAGAAATCAAGCAATGACCAAACCTGTAGGGACTGTGAGGAAAAAGGAACTCTTTGCCACTGTTGGTGGGAATGTAGACTGGTGCAACCACTGTAGAAATCACTGTGGAGACTCCTAAAAAACCTAGGGGAAGAGATTCCATTTAATTCAGCTATTCATCTTCCTGAAAGAATTAAAAGCATCATACTACAGTAATGTAATATATATATATATAGATATATATTTTTTAAAATAATTTTATTTAAAGAGAAAAAAACAAAACAAAAGAAAACAAAACAGAATAAAGGGTAGCAACAATACAGTATTCCAAGGAAAAAAGGAAAAGAACAACAACAAAAAAACCTAAGAAATTTTTGCTTGACAAATTACATACTGACTTCTTGGAAATAGTTGTTCAATTTACAAAGTTAAAACATGCGAAGTAGGCATTCAAACAGTGAGACTGTTAACAGTTCTGCTCCACAATCTGACAAAAACAACAATAGGGCCATCCATCTTACCCATGCAAATATACATGCAATGATATCAAAAGGGTAAAATTAAACACAACAAAACAGAGGAAAGTGGATCACAAGAAAGCAATGTAAGAAACAAAAATTTCAAAACTACACAATCGGAGATATTCACTCTCTATCATATTGACTCTTGTTTTCTTCCAATTAGTTGTCCATATTGTCACATACACAGAATTCACATGAAACAACCTAGTATGGAACTGATCTGAGCAGGATGAGGAGGGCATTACAGGTCTTCAAGACCAGACACTAGGGAAGCCATGAATGGCTGTCATAGTGTCTCTCATTCTCCTCAAAACAGCTGTCCATACCTTAATGTGTGTTGAACGTAAACAAGGCAAAGCAAGCTAAGATCACTTTGAACAAAAAGTGATAGTTTTGCTGGACTTCACATCATGACATTATGGAATCAGCACTGGGTATTGTAGTGTCTCTTTTTCTTCAAAGTAGTTGTTCATTTCAACATGTGTTATATAGTTGGCTCTTGTAAACTGTTTATAAGTTCTACACATGCATGAGTCTCTACTTGTATATCTATCATTTCTGTATTAGCAGGAAAAACAAAACAAAGCAAGATAAAACAAAACAATTCCTAGAAAAGCATGAGGCAAAAAAGTCACATAAAACCACAACACAAGGTGATCTACAATGGTTACCATGGTGTCTCAGCAGTGTATAACAACATTAATAAAAATGAAGCATTGGAGATATTATAACACTTCAAAAGCAAGTAATAAACAAAGCAGAGTGGGTATCCTAGTGAATCTTGTAATCTTCAGTGTAGTTGCCTATATACTTAGACTTGATGCTATCAATTATAACAGATTTAAATAAAATCAGTCAATACAAAGTAGCAGTCTAACAAACCAGATTCAAATAAGATCAGTCATAATAAGACAGTATAAGTTATAAAGGGCTTCAGATTAAGTTGATAGGAAAATTAGGGATGATTACCATAATATGTCCTCTTATTTTTGGGATAGCTGACCATGTCCTCAAGTTTAGTGTAAGTAGACAAACTGGAACAGTACATAATCCATCCAAGCAGAGTGGTGAGAATAATGTAAATTTTAAATCTTGTTACCCCATTAACAGTATCCTCTGCCTCCCTTTTTTAGACAATTCCTCCCCTTTCACTCCCATAGGGTGCACTGCTCATTTTGGGGCCCACTGCCTCCCTATATAGAGCAGCTCAATGGACCCTATCTCCTGATCTACTCTGCCTGTGTTTCTCTCTGTTAGTATTTCAAGGCCCTCTATACTAGAGATTATAGCCAATCTTCTCTGCCTCATTTTGGCTATTCTATTTTTCTACCATTGATAGTCTAGTATTCTCTTCCACTCCACTGTCTGCATCGTTTACTGAGGCCTCTCTACCACTGTCCCTGAAATGCTCATATTCTTGTTCTCTCTCCCTAGAACATCCTTCAGTATTTTTTGTAGGGTTGGACTGGTGGTCACAAATTCTCCTAGTTCTTCTTTGTCATGGAAGCATCTTGTTTCTCCATTAATTTCTAGAGAGAGTTTTGCAGGATACATCAATCTGGGCTGGAGATTGTTCTCCTTCAGCACTTCAGTTACTTTACTCCAAGCTCTTCTTGACCTGATGGTCTGTTTCAAGAAGTCTGCCATGATT